>JAALXH010000608.1:0-69376 GCA_012977735.1 Fusarium tanahbumbuense | reverse complement strand
ATCCAGGAGTCAGTATCGGAACAGGTACATAGATTTCTTGCTTCTGGGGAAAAGACTTACTGAAACCACCGATGACAAAACAAGAAAAGAACCAAGTCTTCGTCCTGAGTAGTTAATACGTATGCAGTCCGGTGACTAGCAGAAAGAGAATGATGAAGATGACAGCCGCTGCCATGGACGGGTCATATCGGTACAGCTTGAAAATGGCATCGCCGTCTCCTGTTGCTGAGTCGGACATTTCTTTTGAGCAGTCTCAAGGTTGCTTGGAATTATGGAAAAACTGTAAAAAAAAATAAAAACAAGCGTTGCAAGTTTAATTATAGTGAAGAAGGTTTATTGCGAGAAGATTGATAAATAACGTCGATGGACTTTATACCAGCGCTGAGACATTCTCCTGAGGCCGTTTAGTCAATTTCCACAGACTCCGTGGCAGTGCATTCCCTTTGCTAAACGCGCTCTCGTAATCTCGGGTTCGTTTAGGAGGTTTGACCGAAACGCGAGGAACGAGGTTGATGGGTCCGTAAGTGTCTCGCCGTATATCTTTGTTTCAGATCAACCCCTTGAATTTGCATCAAATGAACCGGAACCAGCGCCTCAGTCTAATTTAGAAGTTTTCTTTATTACGAATCATTCAAGCACGCACATTGGATATAGGCGCATGCTTTCCGGGGGGCAGAGGATGTTAGAACGCCGCAAGAGTGGACCACTCCAAGCACACATAGCGGCTACAACCGTGAGCCAATCATCTTTCGCATTGATCCGATTATGCAAAGACGGTATCTGCTTACTTAGCTTTAAACCATAGAGAGTTTTAATGGACTGACCAGAAAAGAAACTCGCGGGTTGAAACTCGCTATGATCATCAGTGCCTTGTATGATGAAAAGCTCTGCAATGTTCAACTACTACTCATCTAACTCCGCGTGTCATCTGCCATTTGACCAGTTGGCGACTCAACACGTTGTCCGCTAGGCTTGTGGGCAGTTTCCAAGGCAGCAGCACACGCAAAAATCAGGCTCCGAGTCAAAAAATGTCCTTTTTAGGACAAATCACATGGACTCTTCAATCACAGCAATAATCGTCACCAGAGTGGCTGGATAAGGCTGTGCTGACCACCAACTGCGGTGGTATGCCAGTCTGACAGGGCTTAGCTTATGCACATCCGGAGTTCCGTAGCAATCATAAGGCTGAGTGAAAACAACTGTGCAATATTAATTGCACGATGGCGCTCAGGCTTGAGCGCAATTACCCTCGCACCATAACACACAATGTCCGCCAGCGACCAACCTGCTATCGAAAATGAAGTTTCATCAGTCACAAACCCCAAGGCTACTGAAGACCTCTCAAGGGAGATTCTCTACAAAATTGTTCAACAAATGGAATCAACGAACAAAAAGGATAGCGATGATCTCGAATTCTTCCGTTTTTTCGTGGTAACCATGATCGCCATCTCCGTCTTCGGCGCCTCGACTTTTGCAGTTATAATAGGAGAGATGACCGACCCCGCAGACATATGGGAATCACCAATCTTCACACTTAAAACCGTCCGATTGTTTCTTGCTGTCTCGTGGCTCTCATTTGCCATGTCTATTGCTCTAGCTGGGTATAGCGGCAGCGTGCTCGCTTTGATGCGACAAAAACAGGAAGGGGACCTGGATGAGGCGACAATTAAGAAATGGACGCCTGCTGGGCTTGTGGTTTCTGTGGCTTTGCATTTGCTGATTGTTACTGGCTTTTTCTTTATATCACTGAGTCTGGTGGCTTACGTTGGGCCATTTGGGTGGGTTATCGTGTCAGTTTCTGGCATAATGTATATCGTGGTATTCTGCCTGATTGGTGCGCAGTACAGCTTAATGTAAAGATTCTGTATGTCAAGCAAATTAACTGAGCGGTATTACAGTCAGCATGGTGACCTAATTGAACAGTTCCATAGCCATGTTATCAAGACCTATCACCTTTTCGTTGAAATCTCAACTACAGACCTTTGCTAATACAGGTGAATTCAGACTCCGGAAACATTCACTTGGAGTCACGCTGAAGCTTTGTGGTGTTCCTCGGCTGTGTGAGGCGCAGTTCTGGAAGGATGATGTGGCTGAAACAATTGAACGAGTGCGAAGGTGGAATGCGACCGTCAGGAGCGAATCGCAGGCGTTGTGTGACAGACTTGCTGACTTGTCAAGGCTGTCAGATTGAAATCCGACGGACATACCAGGGTGTATTTATTAAGTATGTGGGGGCTGTAAGCTGAAAGGGTGTGACCACTCACTCTCAGTCTAGCTCGTGACTTTATTTGTAGATCAACGAATGCTACAACATAAAACCATCTACTTCCCGTTTAAAAAGACTCCCCATCACACTTCCAAGTAAAAGAAAGTCCCCTTATACGATTGTCAAACTATCCAAACTACTTCTTATCGACCTCTCATTACAATGTCACATTCAAGAGGTCCACCACTACCCGGTTCTATACATGGTTCTTCTCTACAAGCTCAGCTAGAAAGCGAGGGCGCTAGAATCGGCCGCAACAACAACCGTCCTCTAATCGAACACATCATCAACCATTCAACCCCCGGCTATGTTACAAAGACCGTCTGGCTTCAAGAGTACAGCATTATCGAACACCAGTATCTCCTGCTCTGCGTCAAGACGTATGACGGAAGACTATCTTGGATGCGTGTGGAACGCACGGGTGATATACCAGAAGGGGCCGATGCCGCCAACGCCATGACAGACCAGGCACAATTAATCGTGACCATCGCACCGACTCGAGAGAAGCTTATTTGCGGCGACAAAGTTCTTGCTGAGGCCGACTTGGACTTGAACAAGGCACGCTTGAGCGATGTTGCCAGACTTATTCTGACAGTGCACAAAGAGGAGCCCCAATATCAGATTCAGTGGCACAATTGCTGGTGGCTGGCTCGGGTGATTATGCAGGTGCTTGCGGGAACTTATATGAACAACAACAAGAAAGTGAAGAAGAAGGTGACGAAACAAATCGATGCTTCGCATCAGAAACACGTCTTTGGTATGAGTGCCGGTGGGCCGTTTGCAGGATTGGGGCAGTGGGCAACTCATGCGCACTTCAATCGAAGAACGAAAAGGATTGTGGCCAGTTTTAATGAGCAGGTGACTATCTAATACCTGGTCTTGGAAAAATTCTAGATTCATTTTATCGGTCTTTAAACAATATCATGTATACACTATCGTTTTAGTATTTCAGAGCGGGTGATTGTTCTGACATTGTCCTTCTGAAATGATACTACAAATGAAGAAGCTATTACGCCTATCAGCATTGTTGTTTCAGGACCAGACTATGTTTCCCGATAAATATTCATTGTAGTTATCATCGATAGATAGATAGAGTAACGGTTGACTGGGCTGTATATGCAGTCTGAGCTGAAGCGGAGATTGGAACTGTAGTGGGTTCTGGGCATGAAATGGCGATCAAAAGATTTCTTCAACTCTCCGAAGCACGGCTACTCAGGGTTTGCTTGTGACACATCTGGTCCCCGAAGCACGGAGATAACCAATGAGTGGATTAGTCAGCGTGCTTACTATGACTCAATTTGAAAGGACAACTCTGACTGAACGCATTCTCATCCATACGTTCTTTGTCTAATACGGGAGTAAAAATGAGCCTCAAGTTTACCACTCTCGATGTCTTCACCAAAGCCACCTATAAAGGCAACCCACTGGCTGTAGTGACGATCCCACCCCCAAGCCAGAGTCCTCCACTAACGCAGGCTCAAAAACAACGCATCGCCCGCGAATTCAACCTTTCAGAAACCGTCTTTGTCCATGATGTTGGAAATCAGACAGAGTCAAGCGAGAGACAAATTGACATATTTACTCCGAAAGCGGAGCTCCCATTTGCCGGCCATCCGACCATTGGCACCGCAGTCTTCCTCCATTCTCAGAGTGTCAAAGCTATGATCGCCAAAGCAGGGAGAATTGACATTGAATTTGATGAGAATGGTTCTGCTCTTGCCGCTATTCCGCACAACGTGCGACTTCACGCCCATCGCCTTACTCAGCCTGAGTATGAAGCCGGCTCGGACAACCAGATCGCTCAAGTGGCTGCAGCTGAAGATGGCGCGCGACTCTTCAGCATTGTCAATGGAATGACTTTTGCGCTGATTGAGCTTCCATCTCTGGATATTCTGGGCGCTGCAAAGATCGGAGCCATGCCGTACATATCTGGAGACCTGCAAGATGAAGGTTGGAAGCATGACTTTGACTCAAGGAGATACTACTTTGTGCTTCTCGGCAGTGAAAGCGCTTCTGATGGAAAGCGATTCGTGCAAAATGTCCGTACGAGACTTATAAAGTCTACCATGGAAGATCCCGCTACGTGAAGTGCTGCGTGTGCATTGGCTTGTTATCTGGCACTGCACAGACTTTCTGTTGATACCATCCAATTCAGACTTACTCAGGGTGTTGAGATGGGACGGGAGTCTGATTCTAGTTGATGTTGTAGTTGAGATGGATAGCGATGGAAATCGTAAGATCAAGACGGTTCATCTTAGTGGCAACGCGGTCGAGGTTATGAGCGGGACCCTGCGCATCCCTTGAGTAGATTCTCCTTGTACCAGTAAGTATAGTTACTACCGATATATGACTGGCGTACATATCCACTGTGAGGCGGGGATTGGATCTATGGGTTGTCAAATCATCCCCTCGCTTAAAACAGCGCACCGCCTTATCAGCTTGATGCGTTCGCTTGCCGCTAGTGTATGGAAGCTGTGACAAAAATACAAAGAATTGTTTAGCTTCGTCTGATCCATGACACCACCAGTCATATGGACATTCAAAAAGATAGGTCTCGGAGGGAGTCGATCTAGTCTATTTTTGAAAGTTGTTATCCACACCTATTTACACAACGGTATTAACTAGCGATGCTATTCCAAGGTAAGAGAGGGCTATCAATTCTTCAACTACGATATTGATTAGTAGGTTGCTGCTTAGTATCTTGTATTGAAAAGAGCACTTAGATACATTTGGTATAAGATGACTCATTGAACGGCATAGAATAGGTGACATCTTCTAGAACAACAGTTCAGTACGAAATATTAGGACTGCCACACCACATCCTAGTCAATTGAATCTAGTGTTCGCAAAAGCTATACTCAACACTAGACCAGTTCTGCTCTGCTTTCGATTGAAATCTGGTTCGCTCCTCCATCAACTTCAACCTATGCTCTTTAGCCTCTGCCAAAGACATAGGCAAGCTAGAGGTAGCCTCGCTCCGAACCATATCCATCAACTCCTGAGGTAAAGGCGTCCCGTTCTCAAGGGCAGCTTGAAGGCCGGGATGATCCGGCGCAGCTTCGGACACAAGTTTCGCAATGGGATGGAAGACCTTGTCAGCTTCCCCGTTTCCGAAGGCGCGCTCCAGCCACCAATCTCGCTGCTGAGGCGGTACGTTGCCCGTGTTGATGATCCGAGTGTGAGGATCGACTAGCCACAGCGCAATGAAACGACGATGTCCTGGCTTCGTCTTGTCCTGTAGCTCGAAAGGCGAGACGCGATGGTGAAAGACATTGGGAAAGGCAAGTAGCCTTCCCTCCTTGGTTTCAACGCTACCGTACTGTTGAAGACAGCTGCCCCCCTGCATTTGCGTACCGTACACCCGTTCCATCCAACTAAAGGAATCCTGACCTACCTTATCCTGAAACCTATACTGGTCCTGGGCTGTCTGCATTCGGAACTTCAAGGAGCTGGGTGTGACGTTTTCTGAATCCAAGTAGTAAAGAGCCGTGCCCACGATATGTTCGTTCATCTGGCCCTCGACGTGCCATCCACCAGCTGGGAAGCTGGGCTTCTCCGGAGTCAGTTCAATGGAAGCCATCTTGACGATGACTTGAATATCCTTGAATCGGCCCCGTAGAGACTCCTCCGGCTTAATACCGTACTTCCAAGCCTTGAACCTCGGAGGATCGGGCTGAACTGGCGACCTGATGATCCTCCAGTACTCATCCCGTCGCTCATCATCATCCTCGGCCTCGTAGTACCTGTCATAATCGCTGTCGTAGTCGCTATCATCTTCACCAGGTATATCATGGTCTTCGCGCGCTTCAGGAACATCTTCGGGTTTAATGTTCCAGTTCTCTTCATTCTCGTCACTAAACAGTGTAAGTTGAATTCTCTTTAAGTGAATGTAAGGACTTACTCGGGATTTTCAGGCATCGGAAACCGAGGCTTTGTCCTGCAAGCACCAACCATCTTGCGGTCCCGTTTGAACGGTATGCAAAAGTCCCAGGCCGGTAATGCCTTTTCTATCAGCTTTTCGAGGGTTCGGTAAATGTCACTGTGCTTGGTAGGATGAAGACCATTGATGTAGCTCGTGAACCTGACACTTCCGCCTTCCTGGAAGCGAACATTGGAGGGCAACCACTGATAAGTATCGGACCAGTAGGGTGGATCGACATTCCCTCCACCCCAGTACCCTCTCTTATGAGCAACCGGCTCGTTCTTGGGTATGACCTCCCCCTTGCCGCTCCATCGGTCGATAGCATCCTCTACTCCAACTACTTCCTCGCGAAATACCCGCGTGTGTCCGTAGATGAGTGGGTAGAGAGATGGATGGACGAGATCCTGGACCATGTCGTTGGAGCCAGGGTGCCAGTCTGGATCGTCCGTCTGCTCGAGCTTCAGCTTGGCAAACGCGGCCTGAAGACTGTTATGCAGAGACTCGTCGATGCATCTGTCTGATTTGACAACCGAAGCGCTGGCGTCTAAAGTTGGAACCAGATGCGTGTTCTTGAAGAACTCAGCCTTAGCGCGTAGCTCCTTGATACACTGATAAAAGGTAAGTCAATAGTGAGGTAAGCGATATCAAAGCCTTACGTATTCGAGACATTTCCTATCGAGGATTGTCTTGAGTTTCTTTAGATCCGTGTATCCATTTGTCTCGACAATGTCGTCATAAAGAGGCTCAACTGGGAGCGCGAGACCTTCTTCAATCCATTTCCCAGCAATAACGTCGTCAAAGACCTTAATGTGCCAATCAGGCTTTTCAGTCAATTGGTTCATGACAATCATCATGGCAACCTCTCGGACAAGAAGCATCTCAGAAGTGGATCCATAAGAATCTTGATGGATACCGATGGGATAAACCTCTCCGTTGTGTCCATCGCCCCTTCCATCTTGGTCATGATGGCGGAGATAGAGACCAAGGCCTGGGTACTGATGGAGAGACATAATGTTAAAGTATGAAAAGTGAAGGTGGCTTAATTTGAGGTATTTTGTAGGAGATGAAAGGGACTTATTATATATCCAGGTGTCATCCGTGCGTTTGCTAGAACCAACAGTAAACTGGGGTGGTTTAGGCAGCTGGTGGACCCAATTCAAGCCAATTCTAGGTAGACATGCGCTAAGCGACGAACCAACCCGAAATGTAGTGTCAAAGATGGATAAAATATTATTGTGCAATTTTACTAGTGCGATTATTGTGAAGATGTGCTTGTGCGTGGATTGTTAATATTGGTAGAAGGAAGAGGGAATTAATTGGATAAGAGCAAGAGAAAATGGGCGTTGTGTAGCCAACCTTGACTTTATGTTAGTGTATGGTAAGAAACAAAGGTTCTGTCTGGGTATCATAATACGTGTTGCTGCAAAGTGTAAGAGATTTTAGATCTTATCTCATAAAGGCATCTCACTACCACAAAACATCTCCATTGAGCTTTCGCCTTTACTTGCCAAGATATCGGCTCAACGGACCGACAGGTCCATCTTCCAGGTCCATGTGAATCTCCACCATCCTCAAGCCCTCAAAGCATTTCAGTTTGCATGAGAATGTTCAGTTTGACACGGAACATTTCAGCTTCCATTACAAGACTGACCTCGACCACCCCAATGGCATTTCAATAAGTAACAATCAATCCGAGTCCATCAATAAAAAGTTGGTAACCGACTGTTAGTTCCTGCGCTCCTTCTTCGAAGTTTAATCCCTATCACCGCCTCATTCATCCGCTCCACCAAAACGCTGGCGCCATTCCTCAATCTTTTTATGTTCAATCTTGCGGAAAAGGTGCTTGGGATCTCCGATGCTGTGTCCCGGAAGTAGATCTTCCCCAGTCCATTGTTCAGGAATGGTCTGAAGAGGCGCGTTGAGTTGAGACGCGATATCGGCGGAAATGGCCGGCATGAAGGGATAGAATAATGCGGATAGAAGGTAGACGAGGTTGAGTCCATGGCCTACTACAGAGGCAGCTCGATCTGGATTGTCTGTCACCATGGCCGAGCCAAAGCCGTTCTGGTTGAGGTATTGATTACCCCGGGAAGAAATAGCCATTGCTACATCCAAACCTGCGCGCAGATGCACACTTTCCATGTTATCAAGATACTTTGCCAGCAGCTCATTAACGTCTTTACTCAATGAAGTGAATGATTCATCGCTGTTTCCAGGACTATAAATCGGTACACGACCGTTGAAGTGCTTGACGGTGAACTTGATCAAGCGATTAACAAAGTTCCCCAGATTGGCCAACAACTCCGCGTTGTTATTGTACATAAACGACGTCCAATCAAACCGGGTATCTCCTGACTCGCGACGAGACGATAGAAGGTAGTATCTCCAGACAGACGCACTGACACCCATAGCGGCAGCATCATTGCCAAAGACACCAACGCCTCTTGACTTCGAGAATTTACCGGCTTCATAGTTGAGGTAGTCGGTGGCATCGAGGTAGTGGCACATGGTCCACCTTTCCCCAGTACCAAGCAGACTTGATGGGAACACGATGGAATGGAAGGGTACATTGTCCTTGCCCATGAACTGGTACAATTGCACCTCGTCGGGGTTCTTCCACCACTTTTCCTATTCAGGAATATTGTTCGCCGTGATGGAGATGTAACCGATGCAAGCGTCGAACCAGACGTAAAGAACCTTGTTCTCATAACCGGGCAATGGTACTGGTGTTCCCCATTTCAGATCCCTCGTAATGGCTCGAGGTAGGAGACCCTCCTTTAACAGAGCTTCAGTGATACAAGCACCATTCTTGGACCAGCCTTGCGATTCTAGCTTATCCAATCGAAGATACTGATGGCTGGTTTCTCTTGGGGTAGGAGTAGCACCATCTAGTTTACACCGCGGGTTCACTAGATCCAATGCGTTGAGGAGGTTACCGCACTGGTCGCATTGGTCGCCCCTCGCGTCGTCGTATTGGCAGCGAGCACAAGTCCCTTCGATGAATCTGTCGGCCAAAAAGGCAGTGTGCTCCTGGCAATAAGGCTGCAGAGCAGTTCGCTCCTCCAGAAACCCATTCAGATGCAGACTTTTAAAGATATCCTGCGATATCTCGGTCTGTTTCTCTGTAGTAGTACGACCGAAGTAGTCGAAATCGATGTCGAACCATTCATATATCTCCTTGTGTAGCACATGGTATTTATCGCAAAGCTCCTTCGGTGTGATACCCTCCTGGAGCGCACGCGTCTCGGTGGCCGTGCCGTACTCGTCTGTTCCGCTGACATAGAGGGTATTGCGGCCGCGCGCCTTGTTGTACCGACTAAAAACATCGGCGCTTAGCACGCTTCCGATGATGTTGCCCAGGTGGGGGACGTTATTGACATAAGGGAGTGCGCTAGTTATGAGCACATTTCGCTGGCCGGGTACTGGGAGGGGGGTTGTTTCAGGGAGAAGAGGTTTGACCTGTGGGTCAATGTTTCTGTTCGCCATGATGGAGAAGAGCAGCCTTCTTTGCTGGAGAGTGTTGTGGCACGGAAGGTCTTGGGATGTTGGAACAAACACTACGGCGAGAGTATTTACGGTGGCAGGTGAGTAAGTGAGTCATGCTATCAAAGGGCAAAAAAAAAAAAAAAAGGTTTCGTGTAAGCGTTAGAGTCATAATGTCTGAAAAATGTCATGGATGACAGAAACCTTGTCCCAATGGAGTCGGGATTCATCGCCAGAATCATTGGGAAGAACTTGACAAGATTCGATGTTGGCCGAGTTTCGGTGAAGCCTCTGGTCCATGCAATGATTGGAGAACTAAATGATTTAGAGTCTTCAATCTCCAGCGAATACCGCGATGGCGTTGTGTAGTAGCATCGGAGAAGAAGCGCGGTCGGAGTGTAGAAGTGGTGGGGCTCAGCTTACTGTACTTGTGATTAGAGTTTGCCACAGCTTGATCATGTACTATGGTAGGCAAATGATCCACGGCTATCCCACGAATCGCGATAAATTTAAGTGTCGATGTGACTATCTGCAATAATCCACATGCTGTCTTCAAGAGAACGAATATGTTGGATGCGCTATCTTCGGTAACTCTATCACTTGGGACCGTGTAGCCAAAGTCTCTAATCAACGTTCCAACTCATGCTGCCAGGACATCCTTTGACATTCAATCCAGAGATGCGTCAGACTTTACTACACCTTTAAATGATCGCTAGTAATGAGAAAGTCGTATCTGCACATCCCTTCTGTATGGTGATCACCATCAAGATTGCGAAAATTAGCGAACTACGATGGCAGAGGTACGTGCCTGATCCTTACCCTATCGGGTTCATTTGCCGCTCGTCTCAGCGCTCCGAGCCATGCATTTTTCACGGCTAGATGTACCGGCTCGCTTATATCTCCACTTTACCACCAGAAGAGTGTTGTTTGATTGGCGAGAACGGCGATAGGGGACGAGAGGATACATTTGACTGTGCAAACATTCATTATCGTTGCCAAGGTCAGCAGAGCAATGAACATGAATGCAACGGGTGCCCTGTTTGGCATTTGATATAAGCCTGATATCGCGTTAGTTCCTTGTGGCGGTCACCTCTTTTACCTTTCTCCAACTCACCACGCTCAACTAAACCAATTTATTCTCACCCACACTGGACACTCAGGCGATACTTCAATTAGAATGTCGTCAACCTCCTCTAGTCAATTCGCGTGGAAAGCGTCGCCGCGAGGTGTCTGGGAGCGTGATATCGACGAGTGCGAGGAATTCTATCGCCTCTTTACCAAGAACGGCCAGCAATGTTATCCCATCACGGGCTGTGCATCTTTTCAAATCAAGACTTCCGACGTTGATTGTCAAGATCGCATCGAAAAGGCTCTACGAAACGCTTGGACATTTCTGCGCTACAAGCACCCGACGCTGGGGTCTCGCATGGAGCGTGACAATGACAACGACAAATGGAAAAGAGTGTACACGCCGTTCCGGACCGATGATAATGTAGACTGCTGGTTGCAATTGACATTCAAGACAATTGATTCAACCCAAAGCGCACTGGAATGGTTCAACAACGACGCGCCCGATTTTGAACTTCCGACCGTTTATCTTGTCAAGTCCACACACGACGCGCCACGCCAGACCGTGTTCCTCCGATGCCCTCACGATATTACCGACGGCGTTGGTGTCCTTCAATTGATCAATCAACTGTTCACCCAAGCTTCTCTGGTCTATGGACAGTCGACCGATTATGCATACCCATTGCCCGATGACGAGCTCGACACCAGACTCTCGCCGTCTCTACGCGTCGCGGGTTCTATCCCTGATTCATTATCAGACACCCAAATGCAACGTTTTAAGGAGATACAAAGCGAAAACGGCAAGGTTTATAATCATTCGGCCTTGCTGAGTCTCCCTCCCAGCTCTTCATCCAATGCCGATCAGGTTCAGCGCATCGCTGTCTCGATTCCCAAAGATGACTCGTACCAGATCTTAGCCAACTGCAAAGCTATCGCGCCAGGAGCCAGCGTGACTCATGTCTTTACCTCAGCTCTGGCAATGGCTCTCTGTGAGGTACAACCTCGGAGACAGGACTCTTACCCCGTTCGCTACGTCAATCATGCCATGATCAATCTCCGTCCATACTGTGTCCAGCCTTACAACAGCCCTGATCATGCAGCTGCTGCATTTCACACAGTATCTGCTCAGGCACTAGGCATTGATCTGGATGTACCTGTCTTGGCTGGTGCCAACGAGTATAAACCTAGTCAACTGCCTTTGGTGGCCAGTCAAGTTCGAGACTTTTACAACCAAGTCAAGCCAATCCCAGGACAAGCATATGAACAAATTTCCCTGGCTCCACAGACGTTTAAAGCTCTCTCTCCCCCGCCTGGATCAGATCCATATGCTGCCTCAAACCCTCCGTTTTGCCCTGTCGCTCTCTCCTCTATCGGCAACATTGCATCGATAGTCGGAAATGCCAACGATGCCTTTGAGCTCACCGACGTTTGGGCTGCTAGCCAACCTATCGGTGCAGGTGTCGCAACTTTTCTTGGATGTTGGGATGGGAAGATTGAGCTTTCTGGCGTTTTCAACACGCAATATCACGACCAAGATTACATACAAAAGTTTCTGAAGTCTATAGTAGGCCATGTTTATAAAGGCCTTGGAGTTTATAAAACATAGATTATGTACAAATAGAATCGCGGGATGATATAATAGGGTCAGCAGTTGAAGTGTATCTTGATTTAATAGCTAGAAAAGGCTGTTCCAAATACTCCCAGTAGTTTACTTTTCAAAAGTGGTCTTAGTCGCAAAAAATACAGTTCTTTGCTACTCTGAAATAGCTTTGCTAGTCAAAACCGCGCTGGCTATGATTGTGGATAACAATTTCGACGAACACATTAAAGCGAATGGTTTCGTGGTCTAACGGTTATGACTGCGGATTCTGATTCCGCCAGCGAGGGTTCGACTCCCTCCGAGACCTTCTTTTTGAGATCTGTTGTTACTTATGGATCTGTCGTCCGAGTCGTGTGGTGGGGTTTCTAAAAGTCTGATCCACGATATCCATTGTGAAGTGGGGAAGCTTCATCCATCTTTTCTATTTTTACAATTCTGCATCAATCCTCACTAAGTCAACACAGGGTCAGTAATAGAACCTATGTGTAAAAACATGCACCACCCTGAACTGCCTTGACCTCGACCATATAGCTAAGTATATATGTAAATAAGTTAACCGGTGCTCTATTACAAACAAATCCTTGTGAAAAGACACCATTAATTGAAACAACCATACCCTCTCAACTATGCTAAACCTAGCTGTAGCTGATATTGACGTGGGACGAACCAACCATCTGCCCATTTACAAAAACAGTAAAATTGACAGCTGCACCAGACGGAACCATCTGGACCTGAAATGGCATTTTTATATACTTTACGCCTTTGGAATTCCGACGCTCCTTAAAGTCGGAGTATGGAAAGCTTGTCTTGCACTTAATGGTCGCCAATCGCTTTACAGTATCTGCCTTTCGTGGTGGGGGGAAATCTTCTTCGCATCGGTAGAGACCTATCTCAAAAGTATTACCAAAATCATCTTTAGCGTATGACTGGGTGAATTCATGAAGAACAGTCTCTTTGGTAGGTACGTTCTCGCCCTGGACTCTGGATTAGTACCTGCAGGCAACGGAGGGAGATGGATGTCACTCACCTTGGTAAGATACCACTGTACCTGGTTCCGTGCTTCCAAAGACTCTTCCAGATCGTTCCAGTATCTATCCTTTTCTAGGTGCAGCCCTTCCACAAAGTGCGCGTGGTATGAGGTTCCGTAACTGGCTCTGGATATAGTTGACGTAACGACGATGGGCAGTCGCATAGTATCGTCGAGGAAGTTTGCTGACTGGAAACCTTTGTATACGGCTCCCCGGCAGATGGCAGTGCGTCTGATCATTCTAGAGTCAGTGCAGGTTCGTCATATGGAGGACAAACTTACGGCCTGATTCCTGTGGACTGCAAAATTCTTATTTCTGCTTCTTTGTGTCGTTCCGTTAGATGCTGGTATAGATACGGGCTTGAGCCCAATCCACCAACAAGCATGATTCCCTATATACCAGTCTGTTAGGAAATGGTGAGTTGTGAGGGACAAATGCAAAACCAACATCTAGATCAAGACCTTTCTCTCGTGCCTCGTCTACCTGGGCATCAATCAACACATCGATTTTAGCAAAGACCTTTAGAAATGCCTTTTTGATGTGGGACCTGTAGCTGACATTAGAAACGAGGGCCACAAGAGATTCACCTTTGACTTACTCGTTAAAGTGAATGCGGCCTTTCTTGATATGGGGTTCTTTGGTTATATCCGTAAGGCCCTTACCCTGGTCGAAGGCCTCAGCCGGAATAGAGACCAGATATTCTTTGCGGGAACCGGTTGGCAAAAATTGAGGTTTGATGGAATGTTCCCATTCTCCTCTGAGAAGCTCCTTCGAGCCTACTCTGCTCAGCCTATCCCACCTTCGGCCCAATCGATTCTTGACAATAACTTCAAAGTCTTGGTCGATGAATATTCCACCACAGAGTCCACCTATTTGGGGTCAGTATGGACAGGATTGGCCACCGACACCAGGATAGACAATGGACTGACCAGTTCCTTCAACTGCCTCCCCTAAGCATACCGGGTTGACTGAGGCAATCTTGTATGTAATCAAGTCCTAGGCAAACTAAGTTAGTCACTGCTAAATGTTTGATGGGAACACACTGACAACTGTACCACCCCCTGCATCACAGACGAGATAGACATCGTTGAACCTGATACGCCTCCCCGGCTCGCAGAGAGTTGCCAGAGCTGCAGCCTCCGGCTCAGGAACGAAAGTGAGCCGTGTTCTCCCGGCGGTTCGACGGTCCAGGATGCCTGCTTTCTTAGTTGCCTCCATCATATGTTGTCGCGCATAATCTTTCCAAATGGCTGGAACAGTGATGACAACGTGAAACTGCAGTGCATCCACTGCTGAACCACGGTCCTTGGTGATAGTATTGAGAGTATGTTTCCATAGCATTCTCAGATAGTCTGAAATGAGTTTAAAGGGAGTCTTATCATTTTGTCGCATCATCTGACGCGCACGCAGGAGGAACTCAGACGATCGTAGCTCGGGAGTTAGGTCCTCGTCTTTTAGAATGAGAAGTTTGAACCATTTGATAGGATCGGTGTCACTATCGATGTCGAATCCACAACTGACTTTGTCATCCTCGTAGTAGACTTCAGTGGGCGCTTTACCTTCTTCGCGGCCGCACCCTGGCCAGGAGGTGATCAGGTTGATATGCTGATGCTCGAAATCGGCCTGGCTAGCCCATGCGACGCCAGAATACCTAGACATTATCCTGTGTCAGTGATTGGAAGTACTTGTTGATATTTGTAGCTTACGTAGTCCCAAAGTCAATGCCTATGACGAGAATACCGTTGTTGTCGCCATATTCACTGTCTAGCTCAGCGACTCGTTCACGATCATAATGGGTCATTGTGGGTATTAGAGATAGGTTTCGATTGGAGGTGCCAATCCGTGGAACTGGATGATAACAAGAAGCGGTTGATACTTTAGAGTAACATGTTTATTCGCGAAGTCAGAACCGAACTTTATGTCCTGTCCTCTGTAAGCCCTGTCGTTTAGATGTCAGCAATACGACGTTAAGTCACCATGACGGGGGACCCAATGTCCTGCCATGCAGCCTATTACATTTCGGAGAGTCCAAGCCTGGTTTGCGAGATGCGCGAGCATCTGACAATCAGGCTGTGAATGTGCAGAAAGAGTGGATGAGATGTTAGGAAAGTTTCAGGCTGCACAACCCAATTTGGAGAGTTGCAGTGATGGATTTCGTCAGGCTTCAGCCTCTATTTCAGAGACCACCTGGGCTTGGTCACTCAACTATTTTCATGCGTACCCTCATTCGAACAGCTGCATAATATTGCCTGTGACTAAAGTTCCAAATTCAGCTTTGGTCACTTTCATTGGTTGTTATACCGTATCTGCATATTCTGCCTGGTTTTCATCCTACCCTCCATCTCGCTCCGGTGGTCTGACCACCCTATCCAAGACCGCACCCAAAATGATCGTATGATCGCATGTGGCTGCTTATTATGTGGTATATTCTCAACCAAGGTTGAGTCATTAAAACAAATTGAATAACAAGGCTGCTCACCGTTGCCGCAGTTGGCAGAAGGCGGCCACATTTAATCAAATGCTCCTGTCGACCGGGTGCGGTGTCGTCGAGCCTCACTCTGAAACCCGACAGACACGAGTTGCCGTCTATAACATCTATACCTTTATCTTCTTTGGGCTTCACTTGACCAGACCGATTATTTGACAGAGGGCAGAACAAACGAAGGAGTCCAAGCTCCTAGTTTTAGTCGATCAGGCTCCTAATAGTGAGCGCCTAAACTTGCCTACCCGACGCTTCTCGTATATTTTTTCGAAGCACTCAAAGTGAGCACAGAAATGCGCAGTGCGGATATCCCAGCACAGGAGCGTCGATGCGACACTATCCAACCCGAGGAAACCATGGACACGAGCAACCACCAAGGAGCGCAAGCTCAACCTCTTGTCAAAGGAATTCTAGCCATACTCAGAGCCAAGCTAGAGAATAAAGACAAGAGGCTTCAGGAACTTCAGAAAGAGTGCGACAACCTCAAGCAAGACCTGAAGTGCAAGGAAGAAGATGTGGTGGACTTGCGCAAGCGCTGGGTAAAGACAGCTAAAGAGCTCGACAGGTTCAGGGCCAACAGTCAAGGGTTCTACCAGATAACAGATGAGTACCTGGTTCGGCAGATCGAACATTTAAAGCTCGTCATTCGCGACTTTTCGATTCAATACTTTGACGGCAGATTCTCAGCAAGATATGAATTGGCCTTTCATCCGCATTATCTCTGCCACCTCAAGGCCATTTCGGAAAACAGTTATTATGACTATTTCAGTTCACCAGCTCACTGCCACAAGGCTATTCAAGCATTCATCTGGCATGTGATCGTAGAAGAGGTCTTTGGCAAGTTTGGATGGCTTGGCCCGGAGGACTCCAATCATTTGTATCAAGTATGGCTCAGACTAAGGCCTCGTGAGTTTATTCCTCCCAACTTGGCAGCCCTATCTTAACCTTGTCCTGTAGCAAAGAGGATTGGTCTGGAAGGCCGGTTGTTCCCACCCGAACCCGATGCTGAGCGGAAGTTCCACACGTGGAGGGCTACCACTGCCGCTTTGTTCCTTCAGAATATTGACGCAGAGAGAGTCGACAACTACGTCAAACATAAATCATCCCAGCATGCCCAGGCAATCATGAACACGCTTTTGAGCCTGATAAAGAAAGAGGAGGAGGATGGCCTTCGAGATCAGCTCGCTACAATTATTTACCAAGCCTTTACGTTGGATCGCGAGATCAGTCGCCATCCTGGACGTGTGGCATGGCGGTTCCGTGCAGCACAACACCATGAGACAATCGGACATGCCCAGAAACTTGGGGATGTAGGGTTGGTAGTTAGCCCAGCGGTATTTAAGAGGGGAAAGTCAACAGGAGAGGAATTTGACCATGTAACTAAGTTGCTTGAGGCAGAGATTGACTGTAGGAGGGAAGTATCTAGCACAGCCTTGTAATGGAGTTGCCCTGAGCAGTTCTGAGGCTAGTCAACTATTTGCTCCATTGACATTGTTCCATAAACCAGTCTGTCCCAGGTCGTGAGCCCTACAGTACCTAGTTATCGGTAGACAAATCCAATAATTAACAACAATTGCTTAAAGTCAGTTTACTTTATTAAGCTAACAGCTTACTATTTATAAGCAGCTTTAAAGCCTGTTAAATTAAACTGAGCTTAGATATTCTCTCTAGTTTTTAGCAAAGGCCTTTTATAGTATACTACAAATTGAGTTTTCTATATTTAAGGAATTATTAGAAACTATTTAATATTAATTAATAGTATGATAGAATAGTATGAAGCCTATATGCTAATAGTCTTACTTTGCTAGCTTGCAGTATAGAAACTAATTTTAAAGATCTACTTGCTGTTTTCTGATAAGTAGAATTAGACTCCTTCTTCCGGGCGAGTTATGCATCGACTGGAGGAATGAATTCCGTTGTTATGCAGGGTTAGTTCTCCATTCCAGCATGCGGGAGTAATGTCCTCTCAGTGACCCGGTGGAAGAAGTTCTTAAAGCCCGATGTTTCCTTTTCCCTTGCAAGGGTTTTCGTCACCTCACTAACATCTCCTCCTCAGTATATCAGAATTCATGGCTATGTCTAATCGACTAACTTTGGCCCTACTATCAGGTCTTCTTACCAGCACTGGCGCTGTCCAAGACCTTGGAAATCTTCCTGATACCTACTGCGTAACTTACCTATCCACATACCTCGCCACTATCTCGTCGAATTCAACAACCTCTGTGCCTACAGATATTGGAGATCGATCTTCAACAGCTGTGGGTACAATATTAACTGAGTTGACACAGTCGAACTCCGCCTCAAAGCTGACCTCCGATGTGTTCATTGACACCCAGTCTACAACAAGCCTAACAGAACCTAGCACCACTACAGACCCTACCGATCCTGGACTCGCAAGCCGCTCATTAATCTTTCGCATCGTCCCATATACACAAGACTCCAACCGAGATCTTTCGAAACGAGCTCTTGGAGGGTTTGTTGGTTCTTCTCAAGAGGATTGCAATGAAGCATCTACTTTCCGACTCTCTGAATGACGCCTCTTGGATGGCATAGCCCCGGTGTTCTATGATAGTGAAAGCTTCAAGGAACTAAGTGGTCAAGTAGGATCGCCTCCAAGCAGTGCTATCACTACCACGTTCGCTGAAGAGAGTGGTTTTCTTCGCTTTCGCAACGCCGCTTTACCAAATGGTGAGGCGCGCTTCTGTCAAACTCCAACTGATGACCGCGTGTACATCGCCTTTACCTCGTCGCCTCCAGACTGTGTGACAATTAGACTGTCTGTTATTGAAGGTCTGTTGTCCGTCCATACGCAATCGCTCCGTACTATACTGATATCTTATAGCTGAACAGTGTGAGGTTGCGGCAGCTTCGTCACGGCCTGTTCAACCTCCTACACAGGGCGTGACTACATCACGCGCCTTGACGTCGGATTCTGATGTCACATCTGCTATGAATTTTCCAACTTTGAAACCCTCATCCGATGAGGCAATTCAGCCAAACCCAATACACACAAGCTCCTTTCTGTTTGCCAATAGTTCATCATCTCTTGCATTTCCTGAGATATCAACAGTGTCTTCCGAAGACTTTCCTTCTACTGTCAATCTTCCTGCGACAGATCTCATTACTACAATTCCGGCTTCCGACATCTCTTTGCCTCCATTATTCCCTCCATCTATCACAGACGAAATCGAATCGTCCACTACAGTCGATATGTTTCCTACTGATACACTACTCAGCCAATCTTCGGATAGCTCCGAAGGCATCTCATCTAGTGTCTTGGTATCTTCAGACTCAAGCTTTGTTGATTCTGATACCACAACCCTTGAATCGACTGCCGATACTACAAGTAGCGTTACCCAATCAGAGGTAATCAGTACTACCATGGACGAGTCCGTGAGTAGCGCGACCTTCGAGTCGACGTCTATTGCACCAACTACTGAAACGGCAACCACTGAGACTACCACAACCACAGCTGGGCCCACCCGCGCGTGTGAGAGTTACTTGATCAACCCAACTACCCTGTTTTCAGGCGATCAAGCATGGGAAGATGAGGCCCAGGCCATCAACCTCCCGTTCCCGGTGGGAATCTATACCGAGCCAAGTGATACTCTCTTTGTAGGTGTAAATGGATTACTTTCTCTTTTCGACACACGAATCACAAAGTCTGAAAATGGAGATCTTCCAGACAGAGACCTTCCAGATGTTACCATCGCAGCTTACTGGGACAACCTTCGCATACCACAAAATGCGGGTTATGAAATCACATATCGGGTCTACGATGATGAGGATGGTAGTGGCTATCGTGCTGTAAACCTCGATTGGTGTGTTGTGGATTCTAACGACGTCGTCACCCATTTCATGGTTATACTTCAAGCATATGATTTGAATAACCCTGATAGTGTTTTCATGCGGTACTTTGCAAGCAATGGGGGAGGATCGGCAACTATAGGCGTACAGGATCTCGTCGCTGAAAAGTCATTGCAATACTCTTCTAACGAGGGTGGAAATGTTCCTGATGGATGTACTGTTTTATTTTTCACTATTGGTGGAGACGAACGGGTTGTTTTTGTACCTCCTTAAACTGAGGAGGGCATTTTCTCTCTACCTATACCTTCTAATCAAACTATTTACCATCACCGGATGTTTCCTGTTGTTAATAAAAATAGACCTGTGGCGTTGATTAACGGTGCGGTCCTTTCAAATCGCGATGGCTCAATTCCGACCAGGAGCATGAGCATCGCCCAATTGCGCACGTGCTTTTCATCGCGTTATCGACCTCGTGTAGCACTGGATTTCGGATACATCGGTTGCGTACTGTCTTCTCCAAGGTCTTCCAAAGGTCTCTGCCTTTTGTAGCCACCACACAATTCACCATCATTCTTTGCCCATCCTTTTGTCCCAGATACGCGGGTCTCAGTTGCACAAGACACTGTTATCATTGCAGAGCTCTTCACAGCGGCTATCTCCCGCATGTGCTGAAATTGTCACCGACGCAGCAGAAACCTTTGTTTTTGCCGGGTGTGATTTTCTCTTTTTAATTCAATGTACAGTCTGCTCCATGTAATCCCTTGCCCAGGTCGAGAAATATCCGAGCAGGGGTCCCTTGCTTCGGCCATTTCCAGTTAAATCAGCTTACGTAGGTATGGCGTCGAGGCCTAAGTATCCAATCACAGGTCAGATCAGTAGGCAGGCGCAGCATACATTAAGCTTCTTCCCCTCTTTGCCCTTTCGCGGCTGCTTTTATGAAGCACATCGCACTCTTCATTAGCATCGATCGTCAGAAAGTCATTGCTGGATATAGTCACTAGCCTTGCTGCTCTAACAAGATGGATAAGTCTTATACTTCAAAGCGCCCGGTACAACCAGCTCCAGCTGGTACCCGCTTGGATCCGACGTACCATGTCTACCGTGCACATGGTAAAGCGAAGACTCCAAGCGTTGCTCTCAGCTCAGCTAAAGACCATGGCGATCAGGCCACTGATACATACTTTGAACACTCAAACGCCAAACGGATCAATACCGATTCAGTCTTCACCTCAGCGCTAAGGAAACAGTACCCTGAGCTTGACTTCATTGTGGTCGATCAGTATCAGTGCAATCTCTTAGCTTTCGCTGGTGCCGGCCACGCAACCTTCCATCCAATCCACGACAAGGGCGACGTTCCATCGTCGCTTGAGATGACCGTGTACCTACCACCTGCTAGACGAATGAATGGTAACAAAGGACAACTGGGCGAGGCTGTTATCTTTGGCAAATTCCTGTATCAGTGGGAAGGCGAGGAATTCGTTATTTACTTGGTCGATGGTCGTGATGGCTCGGAGTCCTATCCACAGGTCAAGAACTATTATATCCTTACAGCGAACGTCCATAAGGCTGAGCAGCTTGTACTTGCCACCGGGTCATGGGGAACCGATTTGCATGACGAAGTATGGGTGTTTGACCAAGGTGACTTTTTTAAGGATAGAGAGCTCTGGAATAGTTCCCAAAAGGCGACATGGGATGCTGTGATTCTGGATCCAGAAATGAAGAAGCAACTCATCAACGATCACATCTCTTTTTTCGAATCTAGGCAGACCTACAAGGATCTCGGTGTTCCTTGGAAGCGAGGTCTCATCTACCACGGCCCTCCAGGAAACGGCAAGACTATCAGTATCAAAGCGACCATGCATATGCTGGCGGACCGAACTCCAACTATTCCCACTGTCTACGTTCGCAGCTTGGAATCGTGGATGGGGCCTCAGTACTCTCTTCACATGATCTTTGAAAAAGCAAGAGAGTTTGCGCCCTGCTACTTGGTCTTTGAGGACATTGATTCACTTGTCACGCCCGACGTCAGGAGCTACTTTTTGAACGAGGTCGATGGTCTGAAAGAGAATGATGGGATATTCATCATCGCCAGCACCAACCACTTGGAAAACTTGGATCCCGGAATTGCGGTAAGCTTTCCCATCTTATTGAATATGATGACTTGCTGAATAACTAGAAACGCCCATCTCGATTCGACCGAAAATATTATTTCCCCGACCCGAACCTGGACCAACGCGAAGCCTATTGCCACTTTTGGCAGAAGAAGCTGAAGTCCAACAAGGACATAGAGTTCCCTGACAAGCTCTGCATAGCTATTGCTGAAATCACAGACAAGTTCAGCTTTGCCTATATCCAGGAGGCGTTCGTAGCAGCACTGTTGGCTATCGCTGGACGGTCCAAGACGAAGCCAGCAAAGCCGAGTTGCGAGACGGCCTGGGTTTTGGTGGACGATGGCCAGAGCTCCGAAGTAACACCTGACGAAGATGACCTGGACAAACTGGACCTTTGGGTTGAGATGAAGAAGCAGGTTAAGATCCTTCGTGAGGGTATGGAAGACGAGGCTACCGTGTAGAACAGGGCTATTTGTCCGTACAGTACTTTTTGTTAGTGTTTTGATACTTCAGCAGAAACATGTCACTGCCGTTTACTACAGTCCTATGAAGCGGAGGGCCAGCTGTGATAGAAACGTGGAGACTAGTGACAACGGAAGTCAAGGACATTAATCAGTCAAAGAAATATATAAAGACGGGGGTTAAGCGGCGCTTGATTCTTCGCTTCTTGGAGCTGCGATATTTTCAGTAGAGCACTTGGAAATCATCATAGGGACTCAAGCAAACCCAGTCTATATACATCCCACAGCTCCTGCCCGAAACATCATACAATCAATTAATGCGCGGCAAATCCAAGCTTCGGTGTAGCCTCCTCTTGACTATGAATAACATAGTAGTTCTTCATGAACAGATTTCCAAGCACTGAGTATTTTCCGTTCAGCTGAGTCGTGATGCCACCAACGCAGGTCTTGACATTAGGGTCGTAAATAGTGTAGTTGACATTTCGTCCCGGAATAGTCAGCGTCATGCCTTCAGTCTTGAAATGAAAGTCGGGAATGGTGGTGTTGCATGGAAATGTATGCGATCTTCCGTCGGTAAGCTTGTATCCCTTAATTTTGCTGTAGTAGTCGTTGACCACAGCTTCGGGAAGGTAAACAAGGGAGGTGCCAGAGTCCACAATAACCTCGCCGACCGTTTTCTTGCTGTTGGTGAATGAACCTTTGCCTACAGCGTAGGAGCCAGCATTCATAGCCCAGTGCTTCTTACTAGTCACGGACGTGTAGCCGATCTTTCCTTTGAACTTGGAGTTATCGATGTAGCCAAAATCCCAGGATGACGGCTTGCCATCGGCTCGGAGGTTCGCAGCAAACAGCTTCCTTTTGAGAGTGGGGATAAGGGTTTCGAATAAGGTGGTCTGTTTCTCGGGCTTGACAGTGTTAATGGTAGAAAATGCGAGACCAAGAATACCATCCGTGTTGCCATCCACTGGGTTGATAACGGCGGCCTGAACGGCCTGCTTGTGGGCAACCACGGAACCTGCCTTGACGGTGTCTTTAAATACCACGCCGCTGATCTCGTCTCCAAAGGCGTACTGGATAGCAAATGTATAGTTGGGCAGCAACTCTGATGATGAGGTTGGCACATAAGTGGGATGATCGAGACTTTGCCATGGGGATGACTCGTTGGAATATACCCATCTTGGGCGACAAATGTTAGTCTGTATGACTCAGGATTTCGAGAGAGCAAGTACTCACAAATCAGCAGAGCCAGTGTCGTAGATAAGATTGAATGTCTGATTTCCGATAACTGTAGGGACAAAGTATGACAAGCCAGCTGAGGAAGGCAGTACCTGAGCGGAGCCTGCTTGTTTGTAGCTACGCGCCTTTACGACGCCGCTACCTGAGACAACAGGGAATTTTGCCTCGAGCCTTTGCAACTCGGCCACAGGGTCGAATTCTTCTGGAGTAGAAGGCGTAAAGGCATCAACGCTAAAAGCATCGCCAGGCATAGCGAGGCCATTGACAGATGTAGCGAGAGCGGCAGTCGCCACGCTCAATTGAAGCAATTTCAGAGACATACTGGAAACAGTGGTCGAAGGTTAAGTCTAATGCGAAGCATCTCAGAGAAAGAAGGCATGCTTCCTTCTTTATTCGCGATAGCCTTCCTCTTTCTCGTATTCTTCCCATGCTACGCTGTGACTTTTTGTGCAAGGATGCGAGAGAGAGTGCCGGGGTTAGCATGGAACGTGATTTCCTTAAGATGGGTCCTGACCAATAGAGAAGCAGGAAAGTCAGTAAGTGGAAGAAAGCAACCTCGTATCGAGCTCGTATTGAGGGATAAGTCACGGAGTAGCCTATGGAAAATATTAATTCCATGCTTGGCTTTAGATATGTTTAAGATTGCATAAAGTTAAACATTTTATGTATACGTACGCTCTTATACAGTTACCTATGATATTATCTAAAGTAATACTGTACAATAGTTCGTCTTTGTTAGTTTAACTGGTCTAAGTCTCAGTATTATTACCGCTATGAAGCAATTGCCGTTTGCTAATAGAAAGGATTTCAATCTTAGATTATCATAGTGTAGGGATGCAACTGGGAATAACAGCTATCTGGAACTCGGAGTAACTTACATCCGCTTAGTCAAATATGGGCGCAGGCGATGTAGCTTAGGTTCTGAGAATTCCTGTAACCTGGCAGGTGGGTCAAAATAAAAGCGAGACGATTTGGGTGAGGTGACGGGCTATCGGTGTCTCGATTATCATTCGGACCACCTGCCTAGATCTCGAGAAGCAAGGCTTTTAGAGCTATTACTAATATGCCCAAATCATCATCCAAATTATTACAACACATTTAGTAGTTGTATATAAGCAATTTCACACTGTAGCTATAAAGATGACGCGGGACTCTAAAACGCAAAGAATAGATGAAACGTGGTGGAAAAGACTGATGGTTACTTTTTGCACTGATATTATTAGTCCGACTCTGGGGACCTGTTTTCTCAAGAGATAATTATAAAATAAAAAGAAGAACACAAGCAAAATCACCGGAGGGAACAAATCCTAACTTGGAATGACCTGTCGCCTGCTTAGCTGCATTTATCTGTATCTCTACCCTATAGAGAGCGTGCAATCTGTGTTGAACTTAGACAGCGTGAGAGTGGGGCACACAAAGGGAACTAACGCTTAATAACAATGCAGTGGTTACTCTATATGACAGTTTCCATGCCGATCATATCCGAGCGAGCTGTGGCACTTATCGGTCCTCTTTATCAAGTCCTCGCTTTGACCTCGAGACAGAGATACTTGCTCAGTTCTATCACAGCGCTAAGTTCGGCAAGCCCGGGAATTAACAGCCAATTAACTTCCTCAACAAGCTCTCTGAATCATTAAATTGCGTAGTGCTACGCTTTGACAGCGCCGGGTGGAGTCGCGGATCTAAAAGGACCAACCATGATGCCACAAACCCACAAAGTGTTTGTTAGCGTTTGGCTGACAAAACAGCTGGTCCAAAACCGACTTAGGGCTAGTCCTCTGGTTAGATCGTCGGACTAAACAGATGGAAACACTCATCACTCCACACAAGGATCTGCAGTCAGGGTAGCCTGCAGAACTCCCAGGGCTCAACTTCGTCAGTTTGGGCGGGAGAATGTCATTGTCATCCAAAGGCCAGATAGCTCCAAATAGACTTTACCCTGTTAGTCAATTGTGAAACATTTGAGGATGAAGCAGTTGCTTGAGATATAGAATAGATCGATAACCAGTTTTGCACTAGTCAGCCCATGTACAATGAGAAAGTGCCGTAATAACCGACCAAGACTAAAACATTTGCTTAAATTTCTTCATCGGATGATCTTCTCCTCTAGTACAGACTCAAGGGATCTCAAGAGTCAGTCGGTGCAGATCGGAATTGAGCTACTGGTCAGATTGCCATAAGTACATCTCACTCGGATATCGGTGAGAGTGACAACGGAAGATGTGCGCGCTGCTGCGGACGCAAAGGTTTGTCCACCTAGCATGCCGTAAGGCCAGCCATAAAGTGGAGGACTGGAGGAGCTCCGAAATGCAAGTAAAACAGGAGCCAAAGAGTCGGATTTGTCTTTCCCTTTTCAGGAGGCAAGACCGGCTTTATATTCAGCTTTGATCTTCAGCTAGAAAGCTTTGATCTTCAGCTAGAAAGCTTTGATCAAGTTGAGGAGGTCAGGTTTCACACTAACTTATGTTGGGCTGCGGTATGAACGGAAGATCGATGACACTACTGACAAAGACAGTTTAGTGCTCATCTATGAAGCGTCCATCCCCACGTGTTTATTGTTTTTACCAGGGCCTTCTCCGTTCTAGAGTTTCGTTTTTCAGCATTGCGTTTCATTAATTTGTCATGGGCCCCAGAACTATTTACGGACCACCTGTTCCCAAGACTTGCTACTTAAACACTGCATGAGATGTACCGTCAACCATTCTTGAGGTCGCATTTATTTCTGTCTACAATAAATCTCAGCAAAACATGCGTCTCCTCAGTTTAATACTGATATGGACGTGGCTCGCTGGTCGAGCACACTGCATGGACAGCACGGCCCTCCTCACTCAACTTCCAGGATGCGCGGTACGTAACCGCGGTTGTTCCGTTGACCAAGACCGACTCACTAATAATTCCTTCAGTCACCTTGCCTTATAGAACTCATGACAAAATCTACGTGTGGGGTAGACATACCATGTCTTTGTGCTGATCCGCTGCTCAAAACCGACGTTATGGGCTGTGTCAAGAGCAATTGTGAACCCATACAAATGCTAAGTAGGTCGAACACTCGAGGAGTTGTGATATGTGCTAATCAAGCTGCAGCGACGATGAACGTGACCGCGACAGCCTGCGAATACCCCGTGCGCGACAAGCACCAGAGCATCAACATAATGATTACCTGTATCATCACCATCTCTGGAAGTATGGTTGGACTTCGGCTCTACGACCAGCTGGTATATAAATCGCGGCTTCACGTGGACGATTACCTTATTTTCGGTTGTCTGGTCAGTTATGCGCCATCCTTACATGTTTAAACCACTAACATTGAGGATAGCTTTTGGCGATCGCGAACTCGACCGTTGTAATCTATGGACGTAGGTTGAATCCCACCCAATGTCTTGAAGCATTACTAACTCAGATATGTCAGTGTCAACACACGGTCTTGGTCAAGATATGTGGCTTTTTAGCCCTGAAACAATTACAACTCACCTCAAGGTTTGTACCTTGTAATAATCCGTCGGAAAGAAAAGGCTAAGAAATTCTAGTACCTCTACATCGGACAAGCTCTCTACGCTACTGAGACATTCACGATTAAGATCTGCGTTTTGGCTTTCTATCTTCGCATTTTCCCTGGCAACACCACGCGGATGATTATCTGGAGTACTATCGGCGTATCAGTCGTTTGCATGATCGTCTTTGACATCCTGGCGATTGCACAATGCCGGCCTATTAGTTATTTCTGGCAAGGTTGGGATGGGCTACATGAAGGCCAATGCATTGGAGTTAATCCTTTAGCCTGGGCAATTGCTGGAATTACTATTATCCTCGACTTGTGGATGTTGGGAATTCCACTCTCCGAGGTCCTCTTTCTCCAAATGAACTGGAAAAGGAAGGTCGCAGTTTCGATGATGTTTATTGTTGGTACTTTGTAAGTTATCTACACAATCTTGGTGATCAAGCGGCTAACCTTCACTCAGTGTTACTGTTGTAAGCATTCTAAGGCTTCGCTATCTCGTCCTGTTTGGCAAGTCCTCCAATCCTACATGTAAGTTGCTTCTTCTATCGCACCTGGCTCTAGCAGGACTAATATCAACCACAGGGGACGGTTATGATGCTTGCTACTGGTCGGCGATCGAGGTCAACGTTGGAATCTGGTGTGCTTGCATGCCCAACATTCGTATGCTATTGATCAATGTTTTCCCAAGGCTGAGAAGCTCTGCCGGCTCACGCCCAAGCAATGCATTGTCATCAGATGAGAGATACAAAGGGTCAGCAATTCACACCGCCAGATCTCAGAACCATAATAGGTTCTACGAATCCAGGCCCCCTCAGACACAGAACAGTGAAGGCTTGTCCAGCACAGTGGATCTAGTTGAGATGATGACCTATACAAAGCATGATAAAAATGACAAGGATTCAGTATAGAGATAAGATAAAACATAAATTAGTAATAATATAAACCCATTAGCCTATACAAATCTGAGAAAGCACATGAGTCGTGCAGTACTAGCTGCTGAGGACGGACTCCTGGAAGACTGCTTTAGAAGACATCAACATTACACTATGCGTTGACAGCTACCCGTTCCTCCTAATATATGAACTGCCCTTTTCATGAAGTTGAGCTTCATGGGTAGCCGTCTCATGGACAGGGGGAGGAGAAACAAACATATGTGTACCCCGATCCGTTGACGGCAAAAGCGACCTGACCATGGGTCGCACATCAGCCTCAAGTGGGGAATTCGGCAAGATTATCTGCGTGTGATAAGAAGCGATTGTCTTATCGCCTTGTGCATGCAGATCAATGTTCTGGGGAGTGGAGTCTATGACCAGTGGGTTGACAGGATGTTCGGTGTCCTGTAATAAGATCTTTGGCTTTCTTCGTCGACGTACGCAGAGACCAATAACTATAAAAAGACCGATAATCGCCACAAATGCGACTACACCGCCGACGATCACCTCGGTGGGTGATTCCTTATCCCAATCGGAGGCATTTTGTGTAACTAAAGATACTTTTGTAATTGTTGCTGGCGTATCCACGTCGGTGACATCTGCGCTTGCTGTCTTGTGAGCCAAGTCCACGTCCAATGTAGATGTTGGACGAGATGTTGCAGTTGGGCCTGTGCGATTCAAGTCCGATACGTGGCGCTCATCACGTTTGTGCACCTCTAAGGTGTAGTAGAGTCGATTGGTAGAATGCAAAGGCCTAGCTGATGTTTGGCTTGTTCCACTTTCGGCAATTGCAACAAGAATTATAATGAACACCTTCCATGGTGGCAGAGCAGGGGCAGAAATCATTTTAAGCTGTATTTCAATATAGTGCTTGTATAAAAAGGAAGGCTTGTGGAACAGAATTGTTGGCTCTGGGACATTGACAAGATGGGAGTGCTAGATATAAGAGACAAGAATAATAGCAAAAGTGCACCTATCAAGGCTGATATTATCATAGAGCTGCGACTAGAATAGCATCAATCAGGGTGGCGCAGGGCATAATCTTCTACTGTGGCGTGAAATCCTCTTTCAGCGTCAGCATTTAGTGATAAACTATAAGTCCAGTTCAGCTTCCGCCACTTGTCGGGCAATTTTTAGAATATCCTCACTAGCCTCCGTTTAGAGATGGAGATATTAAATTGTAGGATTGATATACTTTGCTGTCCAGAATACGGTTAACTAATGATGGCGACTCTCTTCTGACTGAACTGTTACGTAGTAGATATTACAAACGCTTGGACTTCCTGATTGCTTCCAATTTTGTTGTCGAATCAGGCATTACAGGCACGGAACCCAGCCGACGCCACATGGCAGCAATCCACCCTGGAGACAAAGCTGAAAGAATCCCAGCTCCGATAACATGTGGTCTATCTGACTACAACAGCGGTGAATACTTCTTGGTCCGCCAAGCAAGCTTTTGTGAGACTGGGGATTTACTCCATGGTCAAGGGGAGCACGGGGATATGGGATAACCTATACGGATGACTCAAAAGCCAAGTGTGGGGTCGCGGAGTATCCTCGATGTGGCTGCAGACTATTCTGGGCGTAATAACTGGGCGCAGGGATGAAGTAGTTGATAACTGGGATGGTACGACATCTCGTACATAAGATTCATTCTCACGTGTTCGAGAGACTCAAGGATAGTCTGGAGCCCAGTCGTCTGCTGGAATGAACGGGAGATGGTTGGTAGTTGCTGATCTGGCTTGAGTCTTGACCTTGACCGACTTGACAGCTCGCTTCCGCCGATTGTATACGACGCAGTGCTGGGTTGACATCTTGGCGTCATTTCGGTACTTTAAACCCGGTTTCAGAAAACCCACCTTTCTTCACCTTTGAGCAAATGTCATTGGGCAAAAAGCTATACGAGAAAATAACAGCCGGAGACTATAGGGACTAACCCTTTTAAAGATGACTCCCGTCCTTAGCGTGATTATTTTAGTCAGGCTCAGTTCCTTTATATACTGGTGCCCCTTGAGTCATTCCATTGTCACCTTCGTTCGCTATTGCCCAAATTCATACGGAGGCAATAAGATAATTCATCAATATGTTTGCGGTGGGCACTGTTCTTTTATCTCTGGCCGCTACAGCTTTCGGCCAGGATCTCAGCGGTAACGACACAACCAACGGCACTGCCCCGATTCGCGGAGACTACATATGGAAGCCAACATGCAAATTACCCTCGCCTAAAGATTTCATGTTCAACATGGGTTTCGACTTCCGCGACGGCTGTGTCAAGGGCACTGGAACTCTGCAGGCTTTTGTAATGTTCGTGGATTTCCCAGATGCCGAAGATAAAGATCCCGACTCGCTCAAGGCTTTACACGACAAGCTGGTGCCCCCAACTGTCGACTGGTATGCCAAGTCTAGCTACAATAAGCTGAAACTGAACATGAAGGCCGACACTTCTCAGTACTACCGCATGCCTAAGGCGGCGTCTGAGTATGACTGGCTAGGCAGAGGGGCTGGGATTTGGCATCATGATCGTTATATCCAAGACGCCCTTGATGCTTTCACGGCCAATGGCACTCGCTCGCCCCCGCCCAAAGTGGATGTCCTCTATGTGATCCCGACAAGCCAAGCAGCGAACTACATGTCTCGCTCTATAACCTACTACGACCCTGTCTCGACGCGTCAGGGTAAGCGGGTAGCTAAGAAGACTGTTACACTTGGTGCCGCCGACTGGGATCTCATTGCTATGACCATGGTTCATGAGACGGGTCATACCTTCTGTCTACCAGATTACTATTCGTTCCAAAGCTACGCAGGCTTTTATACAGGAGGCTTTGGTGTCATGGCCCAGACTGAAGGCATGGCGCCTGATTATTTTGCCTGGGACAAGTATCGCTTGGGATGGATCGAGGACAAGGCAGTAGACTGTGTTCTTGAGGCCGGCAGCACGGAGCATGTCATTATTCCCCTAGCTGTTGATGGTGGAAAGAAGGCGGTTGTGATTGCAGGCAGCGAGATTTCTGCTCTTGTAGCTGAAGTTCGCACTGCTGAAGGTCTGGATAAGAATCTTTGCGCTCCTGGTGTCTTGCTTACTGAGGTCGGTACGAGGATTGCACCCGGCAGTGGCCCGATCCGTGTTCTGGATGCTACGCCGGGCACTTTGGGCTGCGTCGGGAACCTCGATGACAAAAATGATGCTGCGCTATCTTTGACTCTGGAAGGAAGCAAATCTCTTGCCTATAAGCCAGTGAGCTCGTTTGAAGTGCCTAACTGGGATGTTACAGTAACGCTGTTGAGTGTGAAGGACTCGAAGTATACTATTCGCGTTGACCGCAAAACGTCTGTTAAGACTGATTCATGGTAGTGTTATATTCTGGATTTACATTATATGGTTGAAAATAAACAAATATTATGCTGCGAGGTGCAAACCCAAATAGACTTAGTTTATAAGACGAGAAGACTCATTGCTACCCGTTGCTCCTCTATTGGAGGTAGGGCATATAAGGAGTTCCATTCTCCTCTGCCTCGCGCAATAGCCTCTTATTCTCCCTCCAGAGACAGTATTTAAGGGCCAAAGCAAAAGAAATGCACAAGCTTCCCATAAGAAACATCAGGATAAATGCCAGCCGGTATTGAGGCTCATCAGAATCAATAAAGAAGAACGGCGCAATGACATTACCGATCTGGCTGAGAACGTTGCAGAGCGCCACGGAGACCGCCTTCTTCTCAGGAGTGCGAGCCAGAGTGGTGGACAACCACGTCTGAATCAGAGGGTTGGCGCCGAATAAACCTCCAATAAAGAGGTATGAAGCTGAATATCGAGGAACAGTCGCCGTCGTGACCATGCAAATGACATACCCAGCGAGACCAACAGCGATAGGAGTCGAAAAATGCCAACCACGTTCTCCCACGCGGTCAGAGTTCCAAGCAACGGCGATTGATGTGGCTGCAGCGACACAGTACGGTGGAAACGTGAGGAGAAGAGCTGTAACCCTGTCATAGCCTAGTCCGCGGACAATAGCTGGATAGAAGTTGGAGAAGCCGTAAGCAGCCGAAATGGAGATGTTGATACCAGTAAGAAGCCAAAATTTGTAGTCGATGATTGTAGGCTTAACACCAGTCCAGATGGTTGACTTGATTTCGACTTCAGAAACTCTGTCGGCAATGATCCTGACTTGCGCAACCTTGCGCATATCCTCCGTCATACTCCACATGGCGCTTCCGCTGTTAGACTGAGGGTAGTCAGGAAGGAGGAATATGGCGACAAGGGCGAAGGCTGATCCAAACAGAACGAGCACAATGAAAAGCCATTGCCAACCGGCGACACCACGTGCAACCTCGAGGGTACTAAAGACAGCTGCAGCGATCAGACCGGACAGTCCGTTGGCTAATGAGACTCCAGTCGACATAATCGCAATTCGTACGGCAATCTCTCGGCGGGTGTACCAACTCGACATAACGTATATGGCCTATGAAAAGAGCGTAGTCACAGGTCAGTATATACACTTTGTGTTAAAGACACATGATGTCAAGTGTAGCCTTGTAGAACTTACGCCAGGGAAGAGGGGTGCTTCAACCAAACCGAGGAAGAAACGGATAGCCAGCAGGCCCTCATAAGTCTTAACGCCTGCAATTGCCGCTGAAACACCAGACCAAAGAATGGCCATACCAGGAAGATATAGACTAGGTCGGATCTTTCCGATGATCATATTCGAGGGGACCTGACCGAGAACATAGCTGGTGACCATTGCCTGCAATTAGCTAAATTGGTCCTGGAGAGAAGAAAGGATTGTGTGTGCGTACCCAGCACTGAGAATAGAAACCGCAGACCCAAACTGCGATCCCTCGAGTTGGAGATCCTCATCAAGAGTACTCAGGCGAGCTTGTTTGTTGTAAACTGATCAGTCTTATGTACACAAATATCATCTCGATCTAAGAAGTGCTTACCCAAGAGAGGCTCTATCAAGGTAGTTGAATACATAAAGGAGCCAGAGCGTTGGCAGGAGAGTCATATCCAGCCGGCGGACAAGTTTCTTCTCCAAGGCTTTCCAGTCCGGAATTCCAAGTTCTGCAAAAGCAGACTCACGAGCAGATGTAGTCGTCGCATTGGCACCTAGATCCTTGACACTACCTTTTTCGGCGAGCTCGATGGCTTCGGCCTTATCGGTATTGGTCGCATCTTTCTTATCATCGTCCACTGCGGCCGGGCCAGCCACAGGATCTGCCACACGATCGTTGGAAGACATAGGGCTTTGTTGAGACAGGTGGGATCAATAAATAAGAGTTCTTAGCCAGATAGTTCCAGGTTAGAAAATGTAATTTGTTCTTATTATAAAGAAATAACTACCGCATTAACCTGTCCTTTTTATACAAACGACCACAGTCTCTTGATGTATCTATTACCCCGCAATCTAATAGCAAACCCCAGATTTCCCCGGGTTGCCAAAATATTCCAGTCTAGTAAAGATCATCATGATCTCAAGGTTGTCCCATACTTTTGCGTGCCGTGACTGGGATTAAATATGCCAAGTCTTGCCAAGTAATAAGAAAAGACGACAAGCTTTATCCCACGGGCTTTCGGAATACCGGCGAACCGGCCAAAACCCGAAGAAGTTTCCTTACTCGCCCTACGGACTAATTGGTGTCTTCCACTCGGCGTTATGTATCTATATTCGGTGGTTTAGAGCTACCCTCGGTTCTTTGCCTGTTCCTTGACAGTAGACCTGGAAGAGATACATAAGCCAAATGAGTCTAAGGCGTATGTGAAAAGTATAATACAAGTACAAGTTACAGATTGTCATGAAATACAGAACCAGGGTAACATCAAGATGTGAAATCAATCGATATTCGGTTCTAGGCATCCGAAATCCCTCAAGCCGCTTCATGTTCGCGGGTATACACGAGTTTTCCACCACTGACCCTCCCCTCCCTAAGTTCTTCCAATCCACGTAAGATACCTGGTAACCCGCTACCTCCCCTATTGACATAAACTCTCGGTGGCTTAACCAGTCCGTCTGCAAAATATTTCTCAGCCATCTTCACAAACTCCTTCTGAAACTCAAAGTCTTCCGGTACAGCGTCGAACAACTTCTTCTCATACATCCAAGGGTCACCAAAAGCAGAGTGCGCAAGGATAGATGTAGCCATTACATGAGGGTTCAGACGCTGGACGTCTTCTTCAAAACCGGGTATGAGAGCGACATATCTCGCTTCCGCTGACTCGGGCATGATTAATGCAGCAAGGCCTGCGCTGGTTTTGCTTGGGTAGGTGTCGAAAACGAATTTGACTGGCCCATCGGCTAAGCGCAGGATGTCATCGGTAAGCGTAGTGGATTTGTGATCCAACACGTGGTCGGCGCCAAAGGACTTTACGTACTCGGCGTTTGAGGGCGACGAGGTCGTTATTACTGTTGCACCGGATAGCTTTGCAAACTGAATGGCCGATATACCCATGGCTGTACTGCCACCATAAATGAAGATATGATACGGTTGTGCGGGGCGTGCATTTGGAAGAGGAATCTGTAATGTCTGATACAAGCCAACACCCTTGGGGCAACATCATCAGCGCACAATCCCATTTTATGTTTGTTGGTAAAGAGATGCTCAGCTTACCATAGTTATGAGCGCTATGCCCTGCGTCGCAGCATCCACATCGCTGAGCCTTTCGGGTATCTTCATCTGAATATCACCCTTGACATGGATCAAGTCCGCGAAAGCTCCATCCTTCGTGCGTAAGATATTCCTGGTCCGTCGTTAGTCTACCTGTCTCAACTCCGATATTAAGCATACTTACTGTCCCGATATGACCCCAGCGACACGATCTCCAATCTTAAAGTCCCGAGCGACTCCTGGTCCAACCTCAACGACCATTCCTGCGTAATCTGACCCAACAGGTAAGCCAGCACAGATTTCTCCCTCCTCTTCTAGGTCTAGATGGTAGACATCGTCGGGATTAAGGGCCCATGCGGTGGTCTTGACCCGGATGTAACCGGGTTCAAGCTCAGGAATTGGGATCTGTTTGATCTCTGCGCAGCCTGGGCCCACATTGACGATGCTTGTTGTTGTGGCCATATTTTACTTGATGTAATTCTTGTCTCGTCGGATTCATATATTCAAATAAGGTTCTGTTGTGTGTGCCTCTGCGGTATTGGATTGCTAGTTGATAATCTGAAGAACTGGATATTACGTTCTTCTTATATTCGTTTCTGTCTTTATATGCACCTCCCATTCTAACGCGAAATTTTTCACAATGCTTATACAATGATATTAAGCCAGTTCTGACAAATACATGTGTGGCAGCATTTGTCAGATGTATAACGTTGTTTTTCGTTATCCCATTTCCTATTAAGGCGCGCCAAGGAATTAAGCATAACTTAGCAGTGGCGGTCAAGAGTCCCTGGTGGTCCACTCGGTAGAGTCGGTACTCTTGAGTTTCAAATCAAAGGCTGTAGCGCTAATGGAATAATAACTCTTGTCGGTGGAAATGAAGTTGGGGCCGATATAACAGCCGCACGGCAGCCAAGAGTGGCATTCACGGCGGCATTCATTGCACCAATGTCGGTCACCACACATCGGTAACAGACCGAAGACACTGCTGGGGAGATTTGAGTCCATGGTGCTAGCTTTGCTGTCAGCTCTGGATTGAGTACGACTGAAAAGATATGTTATCTTCAATAATTTGATAGATCAATCCGAACTCTACGCTATCTGTGTATGCAGTTCCTCGGCATGTTTACTATCAATAGGAAGTACCTCGCTTAAAATGCCTCCCCGGCCCAAAGACGTTCCCAGGCATTTGTCAGCACCTCATTCTGCAACTTCTTAAAAAAGTCATCCACAGCAACCGGCTCCTCACCCTCCAACATGATCTTACCACCTTTGACACCCTGCCAACCTTCGATAGGAAGCTTGATCCTGTCTTGGCCAAGGCCATAGAAGTATCGGCCCTTGAAAGTCTTTTCACCACGCTCGATTGCGTCGTATTCGGCCTGGCAGTCCTCGCAGATAATACCTGACTCAAAGGCTATGTATAGGTAGGCTGAGTGACCTCCCCACCATCGAAACTCGCGTTCGGGGTTGCAGAACCCTTCGCACCCATAGTAACCATCGTCGATTAGGTCGCCTTCATCTTCGGGTGGGGTTTCATCCTCTTCCTCGTTGGAAGCTGTGTTTATCTTGGCCTCGTCTTCGCCGTCTATAACTTGTGCTTGGTCGTCTCCATTTTCTATGAACTTTGGCCCCTCTGAGGATTCATTTATACTTTCACTTCCAACAGCGACTGTATCCTTAGTCACCCCCTCTCCATTGTCGTTGGTGTTGCTGAGTTGCGAGAATATTGCAGAACCGACAATCCGAGCATATCTGCGTAGTTGCGCGTCGCCACGCAGCGCCTTACTCATAAGGCCCAACAGCTGTGCTAATAGCATAAGATAAGGCGCATCATTCCATCCAACAGAATCGTCAAGACCGGCGAAACAATCTTTCAGCAGAGACTGTACAGTCTCCTGAAACTTAACTAAAGGTCCCATGACCAGATACATATAGGCAAGTGTCACTCTGTGAGCACTTGTCCAGGAGACAGAGGTCCGTGGAATATTAACCATGAAAGGGCGTCGATCGAGGCTAGCCAGTGAAGCAATTCGCTCAGCTTTGTATCCAGGATCTCGAGATTTGCGAAACAGGGCCAGCTGCACGTTTGACATCAAATCGAGGAGAGTATTCATCAGTGAGAGTGCAGTTCCGCCCAGAATGGGGTACCTGTATCCGGTTGAGTGAATATCAAATATCCGATCAAGGACTTCCATAGCCTTTTGAGGATCTCGACATACTTCGAAGTATATCTTTGCGAGATGGAATCGTAGGGGTGTAGCAGCATCCAGATTGTCGAGAAACTCGATTGCTTCTTCGTAGAAGCGCACAATAAATTCCTGTTCGCCCAATTCACAGGCAATGTTACAGAAAACCGCTAGCTTCTCATCCGCATCATCGGTGAAATCTGACGCGAGCCAGGTAATCCTCTCAAGAAGACTCCATTTCTTCAGCTTCTGGATGTAGTCCGTCTTGTCCTCTCTCCTCTCGACGACTGTGAGCTCTCCGGTGAGATCCTCACCAGGGGTGATTCCATCTGGGTCGCTGGCCTTAGCTTTGGCGTAAGATTCTAGTGCAGGCTCCGAGTAACCTAGTTCCCATTGAGCTCTGGCGCATTTTGAATGGATGGCTCGTTGGAGTGGAGGAGGTATTTCATTAGTGGACGATTGGTTGACCGCAGCAATTGCCACCTCATATGCCACCTTCTTCTTCTTCCGCTGTAACAGGATACCAACCAAGTCGTTGGAGATCTTGTACCACTCCTGGTCGCTAGGGCTACAAAGCTCCAAAGCCTTTTTGCAAGTTATCTCAGCTGGTCCCATAAGGTCACACCAATCAAGAATTTCTGAGACAGCACGATGTGCTGCTGCGTCCGGATTGACATCGTCACCGAATAGATTCAGAATTCCCAGACTGGCGACAGTCTCATCATATTTCTCTTTGCCCTTGTCCCTAAATTCATCAGGAAAATTGATTGCAGCTTGGTCCATTAGCAATTTCTCTAAGCCACTCTAGTCAACGCAAAACCAGTTGTTAGCCTTTGTAAAACATACCCCTGGACATAAAAGGGAACAAATGATAGGGTAGTTCGTACCGAATGAAGAAGATCTCGCAGCAGTTCCCACGGCTTAATAGCGGTCAGTAGGTCAGGAGCCTTATACAATTCACGCAAAAAGCCCTTGACCACACCAAAGCGGCAAGATGAGGGATCTGGACCAACGTATTGCCACCAGTCCAATGCAAAAATGCTAAGTTTAAGTCTGATCTCTGACTTTTCCAGGAGCGTGTACCACTTCGCCAGCGTTTCGTGTGTCTCGGTAACTAAGGCTGGACTCTTGAAATGGATAATAGCCTTATTCTGGATCTTAGCTAAGCCGGTCTTATTAGATACGACCTCTGCACAAGCTTCAAGAGCCTCAATCTGTTCTTCAGAGGTGTGTTGGTGCATGTCGATATTGTTGAAATGGTATTGGAAAGAAATGGCACGAGATTTCAACTTGCTCTCATCGTCGTCGATAGTACGTAGGAACTCAGCGCAAGTTATGGCTATCTTTCGATGTGCCTCTGAAGACCCCCATCTGAACTTGCCTGCGTTCTTGGAACTGTTGGTGAAATAGAGCCTTAGTGAGCGTTCTTGAAAAGTAACTGGAAGTGGACCATCATCGTAAATACTGTCACGATTGTCATCTTCGTCCTGCTTCACATCTTGGACAGCAGTAAGGTTGCTAGCCATGATCTTGGCGTACACTTCAGGGTCATAGCCGGCACCACCGACTCTGAGGAACTTGGAGAACAGCTCCGGCATCTCTTCGATACTAAAGTCATCGTCCTTTGCCAGGTACTTCACGAGCAACTGAACTTCGGTGAGCGATAAGCGTCTCTTGGAGAAAGCCACCCAATGAAGCAAGGAGGCAGCAACCTGTTGGTGCTTGGCTGGCAAACGACGCTGACATTCCGCAAGAAGGATTTCGTAGATGCCAGCGAGATCAGCTGGCTTCTTTTCTTTGAGTGCTCGAAGAACTGCCCCCTCGCGGCCTAATTCGTCAAGGCGAACAAGGAGATGCTCGGCATATAGCATGTCTATCAGAAATGGTTAGGTACTGGGGAAATATTGAAATAGACAAAGTACTTACTCGGGGAAACTTCTTCAATAGTATCAGCAACCCTTTGTTTAACATAACGCCTGAACCTCCGAAGGTTGTTCAGCGTGTTGAGGCGACTCCAGATCAAGGCCTTGAAATCCTGACTCTGCTTTTCCTTAGTCGCTTGTATCTGGACCAAGTTTGTGCCTTGGGGAATGTCCTCCAATCGATCAGGTCGCGAGGTCACTACCAGCGAGATTCTCAGTCCCTTGTTGTTAAAAAACTCGGATAAGAATTCTTTGAAACTGTCCCAGTCTTGCAGCTCGTCCAAGCCATCAAGGATGATGAAGAGATTGAAATTGGACCCGGGCCCGAAAACAACGACGAGAAGATATTTGACCAGATCTTGCCATTTCATGGTGTTGATACAGGAGTCATCTCTTGATATCTGAGCACTCAGTTTCTCGCAAACAATGTTGTTGGCTTCTGCAATCTGAATGATGACAGTGATAACGCCGTAGAGGAAATAATTGTAAGAGTCCTCCTGTTCGCGGAAATAGAAGTGACCAACACAAGTATGTCCAGTATCATCCTCCTTTACCCTCTGCGCAAGCTTATCGTGCACTGCAGCGGCCATGTGACTTTTCCCAGTGCCGGGTCCTGATGTAAGGGCCAGGATTGGGCGTTCAGCCACGGGTAACTTCAACCACTCTTCCCATTCGGGCTCTGCGAAGATCCAACCGCAGGAATCTGGAAGGATTGTCTCTTTCAAGCTCTTGTATTCTTGGTCATCGTTATATACCACAGGCATGAAGTTCCGGACTTTGTTGCCAGAGGGAGGCTTCTTGGCTTGATCCTTTTCCTGAGACTTCTCTTGCTGTTTTTGTCCACCAAAGAGCTTGAGGAGTTTTGCAATATCACCCTTGATGTTTTCTGTGTTTTCCTGAATCGTGTCGATGGTATGCCCGACTCGTTGTAGCATCTCGGCATGGTTTCTTTGGTTCTCGTCTAGCTGAGACGCCATTGCGAGAGTCTCTTCTGTATTGCCGAGAATGGCGAACTCAGTGGCCTGCTGAAGATGTTTCAAGTTCTTATCCATCTTAGCACGTGCACTACTGAGTTCTCCATCGTCGCCGTTGAATAGATTGGAGATCCATTTCTTGAAACGTCCAAGCTCGATGTACTTGTGCGCGAAACCGCACATAGTGAGCAGGGAAGTAAAAACATCCATCAAGCAATTCTGATAAGCCCTGTGCTTAGGCAGTCTCGTTTCTAGAATAGTAATTCTAGCAAGGAAGCTATTCATATCCTCGAAAAACACAATAACGATGTCATAGTCGGCCGAGACCGAGCGACAAGCCTGAAGCATGTAGGTCAAGGCCGTTCCGATGGCAGCCGCTGGTGGGAAAGCGGGTGATGCAGCAGCTATGATCTGGTTTGCACCTTGTTCCACCAGGTCCAGGTTGGCCGAGAATAAAGTCCTCAAGCGATCAACTTTGCCCTTGTCATGTCTGAACTTGTGGAAGTTATTCATTTGGTCAGTTCCAAAGTCAATCATGGACTGCACGTTGTCGAACTTGCGTTGCAGGTTGAAACCAACGATGCTCTGATAGCTGTTGATAGCCTCTTTCCACAGGTCTGCGACATCGCGATCGTCATTCTTGAGCTGCTCTCCCAACTCGGCGGGCACCCTTTTGGCTACCATACTGTGCAAGGGGAGGAGAGTCAAATTCTTGATAGTTAAGATATGGCGAGATAGTTGAAGAAGAAGAGGAGGAAATCATTCAGAAAATGACTCGTACTTGTGTTTGGAAAATTGAGCGGTTAATGGTATTGCTCTTGACAAGGGTTATTGTAATCTTTGATTAGATGTGACGCTGCCTTTAGCCGTAATTGGTCAAGTAGATACGAGCTGAGTGCTATTGACATGGGTTTAAATGCAGTCAGCAGAGGATGACCCATAGTAAGGCTTAGTATTCGAAGGATATGGCTTTATTGAGATGAGAGCGCTAACTTGCTGCCTCAAGTTGGCCTGATCGAGTTAGCCACTTTATGGCTCCAGGCGCGCGCAGGTCCATGGGATCTCCACAAAATTGTCGTTTATAACTTCAACACAGCAAGTTGAGGATTGGTAACTACCTCTTTCATGACTTCAAATTCAAGCATTGAAATAAAAAAGGCAATAACGCGAAGTAAGCATTGTCGTTCAACTAGCTAATAAACGAGCTATAATAAGACCAATGCTCGATAAGCGTTAGGTTTTCGCTACCACTGCCATCTTACGCTGAGGTCAAGGCACATCTAAAGTTTATTGTAGGAAGGTATGTAAAAAGACAAAAAGCTTGAGATATATTTTCCTGGTGTATCACTGTTGTTGTAGAGGTCGTAGCTCTGACTGTCCTCTATTTCCAATCTCAAAGGTATCACTGGTAACAGCACGCCCTACCAGCTTGGTTTCGGACTCCTTGCGCTAGGTTGTAAGGTCACACTACCCTATGATACGACATTCCAATGCTTTGTAATACTAGATATTATTTCAGATAACGACAAAATAAAACTTGCAGCTGAGGAATTCTAAGCTGCTGCCGATTCCAGGGCAAACTCGATACAGCATTTAACTCTTCTTAAACAACCGAGTTAGAGAGCGCAGACATATGTACAACATTAGGATGTGAAATAGCTGTTTAATATACCTACAAGGGTTAAAGGTTTCTAACCGAAGACAATTTCTTATTGGAAAACCTCTATATTGTTAAACTCCAATAGGAATTTGCTATTGAACCTAGTAACAGGAGCCACAGGCGGGGCAGCTACTGATATCGCTGCAAGGTTATTAGCCTTTGCTGTTATGCTTATCCTGTATTGACAGATTATAATAAAGCCCGATAGCTACGCTCGACAATTGCCGATGCTTTCAAGACGCTCTACACCGGTTCTGATCGCTCTTTGTACCCAATCGCGTAATTCCATTCAGTAGTCCAACCTAAGATTACTCTCGTTGTGTATCAGGCGGTAACGTAACGTAAAGGCAGATGAACGTGTCCCAAGAATAAAAAGTGCATGTATCCTTGGAGATGTGTTGCCAAGGGCCCACGGAAAAGTAGCTGGAACTTTGGGCCAGGTCATGGCGCGGGTGGATCATGTAAAGGAATGTAGTAGACAGAAGACAAACAAACGCAACAAGCGCCTCGTATTCTGCGTGCATATACAGGCATCACGGGATTGCATTATTTGGCATACTGCAACTCCAAAACCGGATCATCGTTGGTGTCAATGCGGGGGAATGATGACATACCACGGGATCTGAGGTTAAAGCGGGGCTTAGTCTTACTCTTTCATCATGAGGTTGGCGGCGATCAATTGGGTACGTGGCACAAAACAGCTGCGTCATAAGTAAATTTGCCGGGAATTCCGAAATACGATGTTATGGTCAAGTCATTGTGGCATATTATTCCAATCAATTTCCTGCAGATGTAAGCGATCGACGTGAGGGTTGCATTTTCAGCTGCCATTTCCTCGTATTGGCATACCAAAGTGGCATTAGTGCGCTAGAGAAACACATGACATAGCTGCATCTCACCCGTCCCGCTGATCACAGTAATGTTGCAGTAGGATGTCTGGTAAACAATGTAGAAAGATGCAACAACTATCTGGACTGAGGAAGACTATTTTTAAATACGAGCTCGAGTGGGCTTGCAATTGCGTAGCTTGTATACAGCGGTTGCTCAATTGAAACAGCATTTAAAGCCTGCTGAAACCCCTCAATACAGCAACCCTTTCAATCTCTTCACAACAGAAACAGCACTTTAATACTTAGACACCACCTTCTCATCTCCCCATTTATTAATCACCAATATGCTTTTCGCTACTATCCTCGCCACAGCTGCCCTCGCCATGGGTGTCGCTGCTGAACCTCAAGACGATGAACTGCCCTTCAACATTATCGGGTCCCGTATCTGGAGTTCTCCCAATTGTGGAAACAACGAGAACATAGGGAACCTTGGCGAACTGACCACACATCGCGACGAGCTTGGCGAATGCTTCAAGTTCAGCGACAAGGTCAAATCAGTTAGTCAGACTGATCACGCCCGGGGCTGCAAGCGTAAGTAACTCCACCTATACACAGAATGAAAAGCTGACATGGGATTAGTTTTGGTTTATCAAGACAAGAACTGCAGGCATGGAGAAAAGAGCCCTAAAAACTTCCATTGTCTCAAGGCTCCGACCTATTTCAATAGCTACAAGACTGTTTGCAAGTAGAATTTGCAAGGAATGTAATTAGAGGACATGACATGAGAGTATAGGGAAGATGATGAATTATTTTTAGAGCTACATAATATATATTGATACGCTTGAACTGTTTTTGAAATCGCTTTAAAGTTCCTTGTTGAAACGGCCATGGCATAAGAACGTTCAATCAAGCGACATTGTTTATAAAAGCCGAAACCTTTCAGTCGGAACCCCCTTGTTCTTCAGAGCATCTTCTGACATTCGCGGATCGTGACACTTGAATATATATCGCCCTGGCTCAGCCTGGGGATACCCCCAGAAAGGATAAGGTTGGTCGTTCGTTTCAATGTACCCTTCGTCAAAAGGAACATGATCCAATCGCGGATCCGTTCGACGTCCAGGCTCTCCCTCTTTCCAGAAAACAGTTTGCACATGTTCTGAGCCCCATAACCTCTGATAGCCTTGGAAGTCGTCTCCCAGAAGAGCCTCTCCCTCCGCATAGGCCAGATGATAGCAAGGTCCTATAACAATATACGTCCCAGGTTCAGCTTGGGGCCGCAGAACTATCGCAGTTGAAAGACCAAGTAGGACTGCAATCTTGTCACCGCTGCGACTTCCTGGGGGGACGCGAACGTAACTTCCCTTCCGAGTTACTGAGCAGCCAGTCTCTTTTCTAATCTCTTTAATTATGTTGCGCAAACACGAGATTTCTCCCTCTTGCTCTCGCGTAGCGTTGTCCCGCTCTAAAGAACAACCCATGAATTGACGCACCCTTTTTCGCCATTCTTCCAGGGTGCTAAGCGACCAGTCGTCCAATGGCAGCAACTTCTCCAGATTGTAATCCCGGACGCCCCCATATGTCAACATGAGGATCAACTGGTCAAGACATTCATCGTCACGGATTAGGTCGCTCATGGCGAGCTTCTGGAATGTAGAAACAACGTCTCGACTGTAATCAGCATATGATTGTAACACCGTTATAGGTGGTAGATCAATAGGCTCGCTGCATATTTCGTCGCATGTTACGCCAGCCACATCCAGCACACCGAGCTCGATAAGATAAGCAGAAGCGGCAGATTGTTCTGAAGCATGACAGGTGATGTTACTTGAGTACAATTCAGTCTCTGCCGGATCTGCTGCCCAACTTGGATTCGTATCTGAATTGCAGAAATGCATAAATTGAATTTCTTCTTGATATGCAAGACGATTGATGCAAAATAAAGTAAAAACCTCTTTCGCAGATTTAGTATAGTGCACTGTTACTAGCCGAGCAACGTCAGGCACCATTAAGTTTTGTAGGGAAAATACTTTATCGCGCGCATCAGAACATAGGTAACATGCTTTTAGGCCCAATTTCAGTAACCAATTGTGATACCCATATCTGTCTTCAGATGGTATTGCCTTTTCCACGAAAACTTGTATATTTATGTTGTGATCGATTGGATCCAAGAAGGCCGCAGGAGGTGGAGGTCTGAAAACGCAGAGAACGGTGACTGCATCTTTGAACCTCTTCCATAAAATCTCCTCGTTGCCCAGTTGAATGATGGTTGTTTCTTGATTTGTAAACATGATTTCCTGGTTGGTCCACAGGTGACGGTGCCAGTCGAGTGCTAATAACTTCTCGACAGCTAGCCATTGACTTGGGCTAAGAGGAAGAGGGTCTCCATACTTTGTGGAATAGAGAAGGTTGTCTCCTGTAGTGGTGTACATAATCTTGTGCCTCAGTCCGTGAGTGGCCGGGCATAGCTCTACTGAAATAGTCTTACTAGCTACTCGCCGAACAGTCTCCATAACGAGCCCAATCCAGGGAGCCTCAGGACCCAACCAAACGACGACACGTTTAGCATAACGATATATATCAGACATACGCTCTACTTGTTCAGAACGCTCAACGACATCGCTCTGATTGATGCAGATAGAGTCGCACCAGACTAGGCGTTTTTTGTTGCATTTTCGAAGGGTACGAAGAGCAGAGGCCAGATTCGGCCCAACATCTATACATCCTGTAGGTTGAGATTCGTCTTTAGCAGCATGTAGTTCATCTGTGATGTAAATAGAATCTGGATAGATTGGTCGCCCCAGGCGTAAGACAAGGCTTCGAAGTCCGGTATTTCATTGTTTTCGAGGGATAGAATCCTATGCAGAAGAGTCTCACTGAAAGGGTCCTTCGGTGACACGGGTTGCAATTCAAGAAATCGAAATTGCAGATGGTTCAGAGGGGAGTACAGATAGCGGTCCATTCTGGAAACATCTGATCCCCAGTACAAAATGACTAAGAACTCAGTGTGACAGACGTGAGTCGCAAAAAGTGAGCTAATTTTGTGGTCTAACCGGTGGGTCGAGGGAATCGTTTTTTATGATTCGAGGTTAGCGTCGACAGCTCTTGGCGCGGGGTAAGTTGTGGTTGAAGCCAAAGCAGCATGACGGCTCAAGATTATCGCATCTCGTTCACCTCGCTCGTCAAACTTGACAAGTCTTGAAAACCCGCCTCGCCGGGATGATGCGGCGCCGCTCAGAGCGGGCTGTTGGTTCGGGTCATGGACCCCTCCGTTATTGGTGATCCACTTATCTGCCGACTAACCTCTACCCTGTATCTAGAAAACAGATCAACGATGGGACATACCATAGCTGATGCTTTTTGCAGAAAAGATCAAAACTTAGATGTATACATACAAAATCGGCAAAGGCATCATGCGGTGTGGACAGGAAGTACTTCTCACATGCGCAGCTACGTTCTGCGATGAATGATTCATCGGTGCTCCGGGTGCTCCGTAACATCACGGACACTGGTCAGTAGTAACGGTGACAACGGTGGATGTATGGACAGCTCTAGAAACGGGAAGGATACCTGGAAGATGTACCGTTCAATTGACTTTGAGACATCAGTTACCTGCAGTTTGTCTAGACCATTAGACAAAGCTTATCTCGTTCAATTTTTACTCATGCTTACACACTCCGCCAGCCTAGCACCAGATCTGGACAATTTTCACGGCAGTATTGATGTGGCCTAATGCAGTTAAAAGGCTTATAACTGTTAGCGTGCAACTTTTAAGTTCTTTTGCCTAGCTTATAAACTTCCGCGATCAGCGATGACAGGGTTGCTTGGAATGATGGCTGAAAAAGTTTCGCCACTTTTATGCAGAGCAGTGTTCTAGCCGCCAAGTACGGGCAGAAAATGGATTAAAACACGTTGATCGAGGCGGAATCACTTAAAAGACCTTGTAATCCTCATCTCTTTACCTTTGCGTGCAAGGTGTAGATTCGGGAGCATTTATTTGTTGGGAGAACCTATCTATTGGTTTGCTCATCTTCTAGCAATGTTCCTCTCGACTAGATCCTGCTTCGGTGTGCCAGCCGGGCGCAGAAACATACAGCTCCTAACGATACCACTCGTCGCCTGTGCTATAATCGCATGGACCTTGTACGCACAGAAGGAGAATCTCGTTACATATTATAGCGTGCAAATGGGTCGGTATGTCCATGACGAGCTGTACAAAACGAATTCACAAATCGCAGTATCACATGGTATGCTCTTTTCTCTTCTCTCCCTGGTTCAGGGCGGTTTGACGTTATGAGCTAATATCTAACTTTCCTTTCCAAACAGGTGACGTTCTTCCGGCAGTCAATATCTCTGCCTACCTCGATGCCATATTCTACCGCCGTTCAGCGCAACTTCCGACTTTTCAGTGTCCAATCATCAATGGAACCCGCTATCGTTCCCTTGTCGAGTCGCCGGGACCGTCCGACCCCGCTATCAGATACTTCCTGGCACTTGATCTACGACAGAATCTGATCCTCCTGCCTCGTCTGATTGGCAGCGTCATCGAAGCGATTCAGTTTCTTGGCCCTCAACATTGCATGTTGTCCATTGTTGAAGGCAATTCACCAGACGGCACTGCCGATGTTCTGTCAGCCCTTGGGCCTCACCTTGAAGCTCTCGGTATAGCCTACTTCTTCCAGCAATCGCCCATCGACCCCAAGAAGACCGAGCGTATTATGAGTCTTGCAGCACTGCGCAATCTGGCGTTGCAACCTATACTAGAGAATCGCGACAAAATAACTGAAGACACCACTATCGTCTTCTCAAACGATGTTACAGCATGTCCAGATGACATTCTCGAGCTTGTCTACCAAAGAAAGTTCCTCAAGGCTGACATGACTTGTGGAATGGATTGGAATGGCAAGAGGCCAAGGTTCTATGACATCTGGATTTCTCGGGGTATAAACGGCGACTCATTTGTGGATGTTCCAAATGGCAATTGGAAAAATGTATCGCAGCCGTTCTGGAACGACAAGGAAACCCGGGCTCGATATGACGCAAGACGGCCTTTTCAAGTCTTTGCATGTTGGAACGGTGCTGCGGTGTTTAGTGCTAAGCCCATCATCGAAGGCCTGCGATTTAGGGCTGCCAAAAAGAAGGGTGAATGCCACCAAGGAGAGCCACAGCTGTTCTGCAAAGACCTGTGGTACCGGAACTATGGGAAGATTGCAGTGGTGCCATCCGTCAACTTCGAGTATAAGCTCCATATGGGAATGCCTTTGAAAGAGAAGATGGGCTTTACGTCAGATATCGTCTCACAACAGGATCCAGCTGGAGACTTGATCGAATGGAAACAAGACCCTCCGGCCGAGGTTAAGTGTATCTCAGCTTGGAACAAACAGTACTGGGTTCCATGGAATGAGTCACTATTATAGCATTTTTGAATCAACCTATACCAGGTATATTGAATGAGACCATTATTATAAATGCTAATCTTGAATACACGTGTTTCGAATGTAATTGAAAGGATTTTCTTAACGGCCACCAATACCTCAATGACCCGCCCTGTACTTGGGGCACAATTCGATTGCTGCATTGAATAGTCACCCTTATGGGATACATTGACTTCCTGGGTGTAGTAGGACACGCTGCTGTGAACGCCCTTAAAAGTGACGGAGCCATTTCTTCGTCGTGAAACACCAACTACTCGGGGTCTGCTAGTGACGTATATGGCGACAAGATGCCCGGCAATGCGTACTGTAAAAGACGCTCCTCATTGTGTGGAGTGGAATTGATCGAGAACGGATGTAAAAGGAAGACAAGACCGACTTTGCCGAAAGGACCATTGGCCCAAACAGCCTCGTTAGCCCACCCAAAATAGTTTCCGGAAGCGTTGTCGAATCGTGGGTCACTTCGTTGGACCTTCTGTCAGTTCAAGCCCTCGTGATGATTAAATAGTATTTGGCAAATGCCCACACTCCCTGGGCAGAAAAGGCCGTAAGGTTGCCACTAGGAGTATGTCTTTCTAAAGTAGCACAGTAAAAATATCTTGGTCGGTGTCATTAAGGCAATGAACGAAGAAATGCCCATGAACCTATCTAGGCTGATCGGCCTAGAATCAAACTTGATTAGTCGTGCAGTCTATCAGTCGGCATAAATAAGAACACACCGTTCTGACCTCAGCGATCATGGGAAAAAGAGAGACTCCATGCCTTTCCAAATTGGCCATAAGAGTGGAGATCCCTGGTGACCCTAACTGCGCAAGAGAAGTGCCAAGGCGACAACTTTCCAGATGGTCATTTGTCTCCTTAACGTCTCCTTCTATCCGCCACGCTCGACATTTATCTTCTTTCAGCGCAGTTTTAAGACCATCAATTTCTGCTTTGTTTAATCTTAAAGCTTCTTCTACTGCATGTTGAATTTCGGTCTTGGTGCGTGAAATTATTTCATCCCACTCCCGAATTTGAGTATTGTAACCTTGGTAAATGTAAGAAATCATGTCTTGAGTCATTTGGAAAGTTGATAGGCTCTGCTCAAAGTTGCCCTTGGCAATTTGTATCTGTTCTCTTTCTTCTTCATGCTTTCTAAGGGCTCCTCGCATACTGTCAATGACTTCAGTCTGGACTGTCGCGGTCACGGCTCTCTTGATCGCATCCTCTTTATCTCGAATCGATTGCCGTAATACGGACAAGTCGCAGGTAAGGCCTTCCTTTCTGGCTTCCAATTCCACCAAGACAGGAGCAATCGCATCGACAATGATGGCGAAAATTGTGGTTGTAGACGCAGACATTGGGCAGACTATCAATATAAGCTTATATAGTGGGTTCATTAACAGTTTCGAACTTACCCGTTGTAGGTGTCGTATCTGAAGAAAACCTGTCTGCGGATTGTCCGATCTGGCCTGTCTGTGAGTTGTTGACTTGGGAGCGCTGTTCAACATGGAAAATTCTGGTAGGTGATAGCATGCGTCCCCTGGAACTAGCAGAGTTGCCATTTGATATAACGCTCTCATGCTCATTCGAATGTTCGTCATTGTCAGATACCTCGGAGTCTTCGGTAGCTATCAAGTCTTCGTTGATAACACCATATTCTGTAGAAATCTCATCCGGCTGTGATTCAGTATCCGAACCGACTAGATCAGCCACACGTCCTGGTTGGGTTGTTTGGGATGTCTGCTGTGCGTCCGGTAGTGTCCGTCTAGTTTCCACTTCGAAGTAGCGAAGTGCCTCAATCACGTCACCTCCGGTGATTTCAGGATAAAATCGACTCCGATGCTGAGCACGTTTGTAAAGAAAATGGCGAGCTATTTCGAGGTCACCGTTGTCGGTACTGGTATTGACGGACTTCTGGTAGATAGCTCCGAGAAGCTGTGCCAGATCCTCTACCAAAGGAACAGTCCACTTCTTCCTGGGTAGAAAACGAACAGCCCATTGCCAAGGCCATTGTGCTGTATAGCGAAAGACTCTCCTTGAAGCTTGTGCTACTCGGTGGTTTGTGTTGGGATTTTCGTCTCCCCTATTTAAGGCCAGTGCGATTTCTTTGTCGGGCATATCAGGTGGCTCTAGATTACCCATCGCGGAACCTGGTGGTCGGCCTAGACGCGTCGATCGTGGTCGCTTCGGTGGGGATAACGTTGTGATTGTTTTCGGGCGATTTTTGGTTACAGGAGGCCTTCCCCGGCGCTTGGGAAATGTGGAGCTGTCTTGCGGCCTGGATGTCCCTTTGCTAGGCGTTCTTAGAACACAAGCTTCAGGATTAGCCAACTCATCCGATTGAGTCGCGTCATTCGCGTGCGAGCGACGCGCCTGACGTGTTCTTGGAGCCATTGAAGTTAGTAGATAAACAATAGTAAAGCTTGGAAATCAGGCTGTAGTATTTGCCAATAAATAATACTGGTGTAAGCAATTAAATTTGGCCGGTCAACGCATCACGTGAATGCTACAACGTCCCTGTCAGGGCGTTGGGGGAAAAAGCAAATATCTGCAAGGACCGGATTTCTACAACAAATTAATCAATATAAAAAGATTCTCTAAGGCTTATAAAATGTAACCCTTTTAAGATGTGCTATAATAGTCTACAGTTGAGAAGGGAAAACTACACTGAGCCTTTAATTCCAGATCCTTCTCCCCTACGCTCAACAGAGTCTCGTAGCATAAGTTCAGTAGCAGTTGCCTTTTCAACTTCAAGCATGGCCTTTTCAGCCGATGACGTCTCATCCTCGAATACTAGTGGAAATCGATACCAGCCGCTAGACAGGGAGTGAATATCAGGCTTCGTAAACTTACAGAATGTTGCCTCTTCAAGGGTTCTGCCGGATGTTTCCGGAAAGCAAAAGTACACAAAAACAACTTCGAAAGCAAGAAAGCAGCAGTAGGTGATAAAATACCGCCAGCTTATGTTCGCAAGCCCAATAGGATTGACAAAGGTCGTAAAGAACTCCGCACAGCGCGAAAAGAGTTGGAAGATGGCTATACCACGGGATCGTTCAGCGTAGGGCCAGATCTCGACCAAATACGCTAAAAGGCATTGTTAATATTGGGCCACATCATGGGTCAGATTGTGCCACTTACTATAGGTAACCGTATTGAGCGCCAGGCAGTAGGAAGGAGAATATGCAAATAATAGAAAAATGCTGGCCGCACCGGCAGCATCGTTCACCTTCCCAGCCTCCTTTGCTGTGATTGCCCTCTCCATGCTAATAGTGTAACTAGAGAAGACTACGAGCAGACTGGTTGTACAGGCTAGATACATATGTCGCCGCTTGAAGCGACGAACAAGCATAGAGGCTGTGAAAGAGCATACAAGACTCCAGCAGGATAAGCTGACATTAATAGTCTGCTTGAAATGGGATGAATCCTTCCCAATGATTTGCAACAGGTCGCCAAGATAGTATGAAATCAGGGTCGAGCCAGACCACTGCGTAAACAGACCTAGCATGCAGGTAGTCAACAAACGTTTTCGCATTCCGGCAGTGGATCCAAGGTCAAGCCATGACTTCTTGGTATTCTTCATCTCAATCCGTAATGTTGACTGAATCTGTGCCAACTCAGCCTTGACGAATTCGGATTCTCGGTCCTCGGCATGATATTTCACCAGCGTCTCCATTGCTTCTTGACTCCGGTCTCTAGCAACAAGCCACCTGGGACTTTCAGGAACGAAGAAGACAAAGCAGAGCTGAAGCATTGGGGGCGCGATTTGGAGGAAAGAAGGAATACGCCACCCCCAATTGCTCGTTATATCATTGGTCCCAAAGCATATACCGGCCGCAGTAATCTGACCGAAGAAATAGGAAACACTGAACAGTGACGTTAAGACTGCTCGTTCCTGGTAACTATTAGCCATATTTTATTAGACAGCGAAAGGTTTATACCTTTGGATATCCCAATTCCCCAATCAAGGAGGATCCTGATACTAAACAAGGCGGGATGCCGAAACCAAGGATCAAGCGAGCAGCGATATAAGAACCGGCTACGGATGTTCAGCCTATCTTTTAGATCCCCATACTCATAAGGATTGTACCTACCAGAATTGGCAAACCCTTGTACTAAAGACGCAATGACCATAATGAATGACCCAATGAAGATGGACCAGCGTCTCCCGAGCCGATCATTGATGATGGGTATCAAGGGAAGCGAAATGATCGCACCTAAAGGATACGCGGCTGCAATAATACCCTTGAGGGCCCCTTGAGGATTGTCAAAATCTGTCGACGCATTATTTGTAAGCGCAATCTCTCGCTCAAAGGCCAACATCATGACATACAACTGATCCATGACGGTAGTATCTGCATGGCGTTGACCATTTGTGAATGGAAGCCAGAGGTCATCTGAATACCCATACATGTCGGTATCAGCATAAAATAAAGACTGCGTAGATTTGGTTTCCGATACCATGGCACCGTATCTTGATTGGCAAGATTGGTAACAATGGTATTGAAGTCGCCTTCTTGCGTGCTTGGCGAAGGCATGCCAACCGCTGGACGATTCATAACGGCTGAATTTTTGTGAACGACAAAAGGGAAATAGTTAGAGACTTCGAAGACCTTTCGTTGATGGGTTAGAGAGTTGGGAACATTGTCAAACAATGGACTTGAGACCTTGTCTTTTTGGAGAATCGCCTGCAGTTTAAACCAGCCGCGCGTCCTCAAGGGTCCTCACCGATCTCTGCACAATTCCGAGTCACGGTCATGCATTATCTCGCATATGCGTCCGTCTTTTGTTGGTCGTGTCCTCGTGACCTGCCCAGGTATGCCCGCCAGGGTGAGATATTGGCTAAATAGCGTTTCAGTCTCCATGCACCAACATTACCAACAGTTGCTACTTCCAGTTAAGATCTGCACCCGTTGGTGTGGCACCGGCGAGTTCATGTCATCTCGGCAGTCGATTAATCACAGTCAGATAACAGAGAGGCGCTTAAAGGGATTTAGCAAAGGTTGGGGTTCTGATGGAACTCGGGCCGCCTTTTCCCCAGCGCAACAATGATGGTGGGTCCAAAAGATGAACCTGGTATACTATGTGATATGTCTCCACTTCGTCTGGGTAGAGCAGTTAAGAATAGCAGCAACTTATGACCAACATGCAGCAGTAAGGTTACTTCAAGATGCATCGCAAAAAGTTGGAACCAACACACCTAATTGATCGGGGTTGGCCCTCGATTTTGAGGGATAATTGGCATTTGCGACCGCTTGTTCCATACTCAGATAATCGCCAAACCCCGGGAAGCCTTGTCTCAGATTGAACATAATGGCAGTTCGCATGTTAAAAGGCCTGTATCTTGAATTTTGATTCCCACCAAGCTGCCGACAATGTAGCATGACTCTTGATCACAGACTATCCAATGTACGATCTGCATAGAAATACAAAGAAGATGCCAGATATTCTGAAGGAACTGTGATGGGATCATCAGTAGTTATAACCATCAATCCTGCGAAAACGGCAGAACTCTCATCAGCGCAAATCTCTTATAATCAGTCAACTGGTATGCGTTTGATAATTGGCATCGCGATGTTTGGATTGGGAACGACCAGCAGCATAACTAGCATATATAGTGATTAAATCAATGCCAGCGTAGGTCAAGGCACCCGATAACAAGTGCCTTGTTTTGGTCTGCGAAGACACTATTACTAGGTGGAGGAAAGTGGTCTGTCCCATCTACATTCACATTGATACATGTATGAATAAACTTCCAAAGAAGAGAATGTACTAATATTAAATAGTGACAAGTAGAAAAGTTCCGAACTAGCACCCTCTAATCTAGCTAAATAAATCTTGATCCATTACACTATGAGCTACACTGTACTGAGTCCAACGCAAATGAGTTAGGTCGGTGAACCCATTCGGGCTTGCAATCGTCATCGCTATTGTTGATCCATTCACCTTGAGGGCTGCTGGCAATAAACCAGATCCTAGTCACTCCACTCTCAGGCACAGTAAATTGGAAATTTGCGTTGATCCATCTCTTTGTCTGAGATGCACTCGTAGGGTATCTGTTTCCGATCAAGTCGTCACCTTGGTAGACGCGGACATATGGAACCAAACTATAACCGCTATTTTGGCGAATCGAGTAGTACTGATCCCACTTCCATCGATAGGAACAGTAGAAGGTGGTGCCTGCGCAAGCGTTGACATCCTGGTAAATCCACATGCCTTTGTCGAAGTCAAACTGGCCAGTTTGGAAACGATAGGCCGCATCACCCTCATCACCAGGGACGACCTTAAAAGCTACCGGGTCTTTGCCGCCAGGGTTAGGGTCCGCTTGCCAAGGAGTGAACTTCTCGTCATTGAAACCAAGGGAGGTGTCGTATGAGCAGGTGGGTTCTGGCTTAATGTCTGTGTCACAGAAGCAGCTTGTCTCATAGGTTTTGAAGGGGGTCTGATCCGGGCTGAGCTCTGTGACAGTGCCCTTATAGAGAGTGCATTGCGCATTCTTCTCGTAGAAAAATGTGACGCAGTTACTCTTCTGCATGCAAGACTTGTAACAGTCGAGGAGAGAGGAGGATGAACCTTCGCCCAAGTATCTCCAACCGTTGGAGGTACTCCATGAGTATCCTTTTGCGCCACATACAGACCCTTCAGGTGAAGGTTTCTGCAGGTTGTTGATGCAGCCGGACGCAGCTTCAGAAGTGGTTGCAGCGGCAGTTTCGGTCGTGGCCGTAGCATCTTCGGTGGTAGTAGTGACGTCTTGAGTCGTGGTAGTCGCATCTTCAGTTGTAGCGGTAGTGTCTTCAGAAGTGGTCGCAGCGGTAGTTTCGGTGGTTGCGATAGCTTCTCCAGTGGTAGTACTGACGTCTTCCTCGATAGGTTCTGCAGAACTGGTAGCAGCCCTGGCTAGTAGATTTCGAGCATCTCTTCGGGCACGGCCTCTCGGGATAAGATCAACGACAACTTCAGTGGTGGTCTGAGGAGGCTCCTCGGTATTGCTCGCAGTAAAGGGGTCGTCGTAGACAGGAGGTTCCGGGACGGGGCATTCTGTTGTGGTGGTTGTGTCATGAGTGGTCTCAGTGGATGAGTAGCTCTCGCTGGTAGTGGTAGTAATAACAGTTGAGAGGGCAGAATCCGTGGTGGTGGAGTGCTCGATGACAGTGAGAGAAGTCTCGGTTGATGCACCGGAAGGTTCCTCACTTGAGCTCGACTCCTTTGTTTGAGTCGTAGCAGAGCCAGTTGCGACACTTGACTCAGTAGTAGTCAACATGACAGCGGCGGAGCTGGACGAGGGGCGGCATGGTCCAGCGTCAACCAAGGAGCTGAGGACTGCAGCAATGACAAACGGATGAACGAGAGGGCGAACCATCTCTACAGCAATTGTGTTGTTTTCTGGTTATTCAAAAATCGCGATAATCTGGTCAAAAGAAAGATAGGAGAGTCTAGACTTAATAGTTATTATGCCTTTCAGTTTGTCCCAACGGTCAGTCTTGATCAGGCTTGGTCGTTATGATTGAGTGCAGATCAACTGAAACTATTGATAAGTAGTTCGCCTAAATTGTGCCAAGTGCCTTGCTAGTTGACTGTTTTTAGAAAGGTTTACTAATAGTCTCGACACCAGCTGAGCTGAGTCCGTTATTTCAGCAGGGATCATCAGGGGTAACGCTAAAATGATTGGTTCTAAAGGCTCAGCGTCCAGGTGGGAAATTAGTGGCGTTCAGGTACTCCTCCTACCCTACAAAGCAAAATATTTTCTTTCTCGGGACATTTCTCGACTGACAGCAAGAGGATTTTCACCAAGGACTTATCTGAGTGATCGGGCGATGGAGTAGGGTAATCACTGATGTGTTGATCTAATTTGTGCGCCTTGATGACTGGACAATAAGAGACATAAGATAGCGGGCCAGCCACGATGTGAGGTAAATTGTGAATTGTCGAACCCCGTTAATAAAATCCCCATTTGATTATTTTGGGGCCCACGAAGGTTGACTTTCTTATCGAAAGGCTCATCACTACATCTAGCATACAGTAAACTTCTAAAAGGAATTTCTCATTCAACTCTAATCTCCAACCACGAATGGCTCTCAGCGATAGAGTTTCGGCGATGCGTCACCAGGTACACTTCCGCAAATCCAATCAACCTGAAAGCTTCAGGCGACTCTAAGACCGTGGAGGCCAGTATAAGTAAACCAACATCCACCCCGATTTCTCATTGCTGTTCCAGAACACAAAACAATTGAAGAAACCCTCATAATGGCCGCAGCCTCACTTCACCAGTTTGCCGAGCTTCCGACAGAGCTCCGTCTCCAAATCTGGAACTTGGCTTGTGTTCTACGACAACCGAATCAACACGCCATACACTACGTCGATGTGGAAAAAGATGAGTCTTTATTGGGTTGTCTCAAGGTTTTCCATCGCGGCTTCGGGAAGGAGGAGAACAAATCCGCATGCCTGATTGACGCTGGGCTATGGACGGCTTGCCGGGAGTCGCGCGATGCGATGACCAAGCACTGGCTTGCCATTCAGAGCGATGGCGTTGGGACGTTGGTGAAGATGTTGATCAAAGGAAATAGCGAGAAGAAAGGCCAGTGTCTTGTCAGCCCGCTTCGAGATATGTTTTGCCTTAAAGCCACGGATTGGAATATCGACCCTGGTAGCTCGAGAGCTTGGCAGATGTTCATCGAAGACACTAGTGGCCCCAGCGATACAATCAGGATTCCAGACATCCCAGAAACTTGCTACTTCAAACAGCATCGTAGAATTAACAACATCGCCCTCGAGTTCGATCCATCCCGGGTTGTAGATCTCCCCGAGACCTATGAGGATCTGATGAAATAGGCTTCTCCGTGTGGATTTGTCTCGCGAATCGTGTACTACCAACTGCATGGTAGCGACCCTGGGCTCAAAGTTTGGCTGATCGATAAGGACACAGAATGGTCGTGGGATCCAAGACGGTGCATCCATCGTGGACTGCGACCGGGTAAAACTATTCATTACCCAGTTGATAGATCCAGCGACTATGACGGAGGTTACGTGGAAGCCAACCTAGTCCTTTGATGCAAATGGTGTGCGAACGACATATCTGAGATACTTAATGAATTACTTTTCATGGTTTTATGGCTGGGCGCCGAATGCGTAGGCATCAGAGATGACGAGGACTACGTATCCATGATCTCTGTGATGGGTCTAGGCGTGTCTCGTTTACGATCTGGGGGCGATAGACGGAGAACGAACAGGGAATGCAGCAAAGGAAATTAGATAGAGACGAAAGAAGAAGTCAGAGGATTTATAACAGGCCATAACATATAATTGCTGTGTGCTCGTAGTCTAGACAGTCGTAGAGGGAACGGACAGTAGCAATGAGAAGCAGTGACACAAGGCACAAATTGCTCCAACGCAGGACAGTCCATTGCCGTCTGTACAAAGTGCATTAACGGACAGGTGATTTTTACGAACTAATCGTTTTTCTACTAGATATCCATTCGTTTAACTTCCATGTTCGGAAACAAGTGACTGCTCACAATGCAAGCGTTGTGTTGGTTGGTTTGTATTCTTGCTTAACTATTCAAGGAAAAGTCGGAATACGCAGCATTCGTGACTAATTTGCGAATTTGAAACAGCTGCTTTGGCGAGAAAACTGTCTGTTTGATATTTGTGTATCTATCTCTATCTTGATTCAATTTGAGAGTACATTTACGTAAGTTCCAGACTTGGATGTCCGCACGGAAAATGACTGATTGCTTGTCTTTGGGCTAGAGCAGGAGCATAGTAATCGGTAGTACAGCGCTTGTCAAGTTGAAACATCTTACAAATGGAATTTCCATAATACAGTGGTGTATATGCATTGCCCGCTGGCCTGATGCAGAGCATGCCATTTGAACCCAGCCTTCTCTGCGTTCGTTTAACTGTTACTGTCAGTTCGTTGCATCCCTTGATAGGGACGAAACAAAAGCATATATCGTGAGAAGCCTCTATTACGCAACTTACCTCAAACCCAGTCTCTTGCGACTTACCGATCATGTCGTCTCCTAGAAGAAGCTTTTAAAAAGTCTATAGGAACACCCAATAGGCATGCTGTGGTAGAAGAGAAATTGAACTTGGTAGCGAAAGTTATTCATTTTGAGTTTTCTTTTTCCGAGGACCAGGTCTTAAACTACACCGAAAAAATTACTGAAAATCAATGTAGTATTCAGTAACAATTCTTCCGCAAATGTTGGTGCGAGGTTTTGAGGAGTTGATTGGGTGAAATATTTCCCTTTCGTAGTAGACAGAACTGAACAAGAATAAAGACAACTCGGTTCAGGCTGCCCTCCAAGCAATGGATAATAGTGCATTTTAGATAGCTATTAATACTATCGAGAACTATGTAACTCCTAGCTAACAATTCTAGTTTGAGTATTTAGACCTTGTATCTCCGAATAATGCTAACAGATCTTTGTTATCTGTCTTGCTATCCTAGCCTTCCTTTATTACCTCTTTATCAGAGCCTTGACGGCGCACTAAAACGTGTGCTGGTGTTGTAGTATAGGTTCTGTCTTTTGGTGTAAAGTGGGCATTAATGCTTCAGGATATAAAAGCCTAAAAAGATATACATATAGTTATAACTGTATGTATTGCCTGTCGTTTATTTACATACATTTCACTTTATCTCCTTGAATGCTTCAATTCCTTGCGATAACAACATATCAATCTGTTGGGTTACAATCTGTAGGTAGTAGCTTATCTAATGAATCTGCTGAGAAGTTTCCGACAATGGTGACAGCCCCTCCTGATACTCATGGATGTTGCCTTCACCTTCCAACTCTGCGTACCGGGCCCCTCTGGTATTACTGGTAACTTGAATGTCACTCTTGGGGCTCATTCCCCGATGCATATCAGGCGATCTTTGCTCACTCGTCAGTTCAGACGGGGGGTGCGTGGGCCATGTTTGTCCTCCGTGATAAGACGGAGCTACCGGAGACGCCCAGCCTTCTGCCCCAGGCATGACCATATGATTCTGCGGTGGTGGCGCCGCCACAACATGATCCTGGCTGTAATACTTTCGCCTCCTATAAACAATGACACCACATCCTGCTAACGCGAGAATAAATGCCAAACTGCTCCCAACGGCAATTCCCGCTATCGCTCCAGTGGTAAGTCCCGATGACGGTTTGCTTGTGCCTGATGGCGGCAGTGGCTTTTTAGTACTTGTTGAAGTCGCACGAGTTGCAGTCCTGTCCCCTGTTGCCGCTGTCCGGTCCATTTGCACAGCCAGGTCTGGAGCGTCGAATCCACCAGCTGGCACTGTCTTCGTTGCGGCACCAGTAGTCTTCCCCCCAACGACATTTCGAATGTCAATGGGCACAACATACGTTGTTAGGTTGGGCTGAAAAGCCCCCCAAATTGCATTGTCTTTGTTCTGCCTACCCAGATTCATGTTATGTGTGCCCTGGATAATCGGCACATCGCAAAATTTGTCTGTGGCGTTAGAGTAGGTCCCACCGATAACGAGCATCTGTGCGTCGTTAACCACGTTGCAGCTCATCATGCTCTTGGGGTAGGTGCCGGTTCCGTTAGAATAGGTCGGGTACGGTCCCCTAATCCATTGAAAACTTGGGATGGTGAGTATATAGATATCATCGTAGCCTGTTGTGTCTGGAGCAAAACCTCCGCCGCCGTAAATGTAACTAACGAGATCAGCATTTGGAATGTAGAGGAGGATTGAGTGAGACTTACATGTTATAGCTTGAATGATCTTTTACCCAGGTGGCACCACCGCAAAATCGACGTCTATCGTTTGGAGTATCGCCTGTCGTCTTTTGGGTATACCATTTTGCATTTGCAACATCAAACAGATATATCTCATCCAAAGACTGAGGTGTTAAAGTGCCGTTGCCGTATAAATCTTGACCGCCTCCAAAATACACTAGCATTCCACCGTCCCCTGCAGGAATGAATACCATAGCTCCCTCTGCCCGTCCCGTTTCATCGGGTCCAGTGAGGTTACTCCATGAATTTGAGTCCATCTCGTACTTGATAAGTCCACTGGAGGCTCTTGGTGGCCCTGACCAGCCTTTGATAGATGCGTTACTAAGCCAGCCACCATAATAGTACGCCTCTCCCCTTGAAGAGATTGAGACACCAGCTCCGTAGCTAGCGGCTTGAACCTCTTGTGGAGGAGCTCCGAACGAAATCCATTTATTGTAGAGGATATCGTAGCTATAGAAGTCGGCTGACGCTGGCGGTGTGCTATAGTACTCACCACCGTATAGATAAAGTCTTTTGTTAATCGAGTCTTCCCAAAGAATGCCGCCGTTGACGCTTGGGATTGTGTCATTCTTGGATAGATTGGCGTAGAATGGGGGCATTCCATTTTTGTCGGCGCTTTCGATATCGTTGAACGACAGAAAAGTGTCTTGAATTGGGTCAATGCATATTTCGGAGATATAGGTTATAATACTCACTGGTCACGTTGTTAGTTGCATCCTGGTAGTTGGCTAGGCCACCATCGATGTACAGCCTTCCATCCACTACAGCTGACTGATGACCCCACCGGCGACAGAAATTCTTGATGGGATCATTCTGTGCCGAAGCGCTACTGTTGAGCAAGCACAGGGGGAGTAGAATGGATAAGATTACCCATGAGAAGATTGTCGGGGCACCCATGGCACTGCAGCACTGATTTGTATAGTGGACAATTATTCTTGAGACGATTACAACCCTCAGGCCCGAATAATTGTTTTGTAGGCTTTTATTTAAAATGGCGGAGGGAAGGGATATAAGTAGTCCATTCGGGAATAAAACTCAAGTACGATCCAAAGTGGCAATCGGAGCTTCTGACATATTCGTGATAAAAAGACGTAGATATGACAGGATTCTCGTAAGTATTCATGCAGCCACAAGAGACTATTGGAATAACTATCAGCCACGGATGATTGGCTTTATTATTGAAGACATTACTTCTTCAAATCAAGAAATTTTGTGCCGATGATGGTCTTTGTGCTTTCTTGTACTGTGACAACAACGAAACTAAGGAACGTACTAGTCTTAGTTTGGATCAGACCCATAAGAAACGCCGAGCTGAAAAATCCATAAGCCACAACGAAATCCAGACTGGAACATCTCACTCAATGGTCTAGCCCTTGCGCCGAGGAGAAGGACAAGACGCATTAGCCTTGCTTTCAACCTTCTGCATAAGTGTGGCGTCGAGCTGAGCAACCAATACATAAGCCGTACATAGAAGTGCGCCAATTGTAATGAGCGCATTGGATCAATATTTTAAACAGCTGGTAACCTGAGATAAGAAGACACTTAAGAGATATTATCGTAACTGTCAGAGAATCCTGCTTCCCGTAGGTCTGTACTATGGGTAAGATACCTGATCCTGATAGGTGTTCTTTTTAAATTAACATGGAAACAAACTTGATGTTAGTATCTACCAGGAACAAAGATGTAACACAACAGATGTTGATGTTTCAGGCATATTTTATACATTCATCTCTTTTGCTAAGTAAAAGTCGACGCTCTGCGTTGTTTGTCGCTGCTAGCCCTTGTATCGGCCGTACATCTCTTTTTAATCTAAGAAAGGGTCCTCAGTCGACGCAACATAAGTTCCAGCCAAAGTGCTGATTGTATTATTCTACCAGTTTAGGCTTCCATTTGTTTCTTTCTTCGTTTCACTCTTCGAGTTTCATTACTAATGCTTCCAATGAAAGGATAGCCGAGGGCAACGTGGGTGGCGGAACAGGCATGATGTTTCAAAGTGTGGAAAGGCGGCACCGGGACCAGCAGTAGAATAGTGATTGAGAAGAATCCGGTGTCTTACACGGTTGTCGCTATTGTCCAGGCTAACTATGGAAGATTCCAGCACCTGCATATCTCGAGTGTCCCATTTGGTCGAATTCTGCAAAAGAGAAATTCAAAGAGTATGGCCTCCGCCACTTATGATGAAGAATACAACGAAGCAAAGGAAAGAAAGGAAGGGTCTATCATCGTCATGCTTACTACGGATGCGCTTTTTCTTCTTGTCTAGCTCCAACGCTTAGCTAAAAAAGCAACGATGGGCCTTGCACGTGTGAGTAGCTGTGCTCACAAGGCTTCGGGGGATCTATTTCTTGCGATCTGCACATCTTTTGAGATACATGTACAGACAGTCACTGGCCAACACAGCGCCGTTGATCCCTTCAAGCCTAATCTCAATGACATGGAAGCGACTGATAACCAAATCATCAATGGTCGTTTTGAAGCAGCAGCGGATGCTACAGAAGAGGCTATATACAATGGACTTGCTGTAGCTGAGACAATGACAGGCAATATGGGCCGGACGGTAGAAGTACTACCAGTGGAAGCCACCAGGGATATTATAGCTGGTTTCAAGAAAGTTGAACAAACATTGTTGTCAAGGGGAGAAAAAGAAGATGGTCTAAGCTGGTGACTTGGTCTTCCGAACAACTTTCTGACGATCAGTGTGCTTGATCGTTCGCCTTGGAGTAAATGGTTTGAAGACAATTGAAGGATAGTAGAGACTAAACTCTGCCGTTAAGCGTAAGCCAATAATCTGATTGATGCCCGGCGTTGGTTTCAGCTCTTATCAGCGCTGTTAGGCATCGATCAAAGAGATTTGATAAAGTAAGAAGGCCAGGTTGACAGTCTTGATGTATAAGTGGATCCATAAGTTCGCTTTTCAAGATATGTCGGACTTGCTTTTGTACGAAACACTGGCACAGCGGATTGCCGCCTGTTCCCTCCTCGGCGGTAAATTCACTGTGCCTTTCTAGGACGAAGAGCAACATGAAGATCGTGTCAGTGACAGTTGCGGCAAGTGTAATGACGGGCATGGTTAGGTAGATAGCTGTTGGTTTTCATCTTGACAAGCGACTGAAGCAAAACATGGTGGCTACTCGAATGTGGACTTGGAGAGTCACCGTGTGATGCTTGATTAAAGGAATTGCCGATTTGAATCTGTACGTGGGATCGAGAAGAAGAAGGCTTTTAAGTTGTAAGTTCCCGATCGCCAAGGAGCCAACTGCGCCGTTTTGTCACTAACAGGCTACCTTTAACTTCATATTGCTCAGTCTGCCTTGCTCCACTCTTTACCGTTGTAGCTGGGCCAGAAGATTGTAGTATCAAAGATGTAAGTGTAAAATACCTTAGCTATTCTTTTTAACCTAGTAAATGCCCTTAGATAAGCCAAAACGATAAACCTAAGTGTTAGTAAAAGAATCTAGTTTAGTATATAAAATACCCCACCAACTAGAAATGTACCAAAAACAAACCAGACGAATGGCTTGTTAGAAAGCCATTTCAGAGCGTGAACATCCCAGCCGTGCCAGGTTGCTGTCTGTAAGTCGGAAATGTATGGCTTCAAACCAGTAGAGGAATAACCTGAACTGTCGGCGAAGGTAAAGAAGGTTGCTCGTGCAGATAGTCTGCAACAGTCAGAGAGATGAATAGAGGACCCGTCGACGACATGATAGCAGCATATGGTTGCAATTTAGCCCACCACCAAGTGAGGCTGTAGGAAAAAGGAAGGAGGTTGATTGCTTTTTCAAATGCGGGATGTTTGGGAGACGAAACTATAATATCGTTGGTGACCCCAGTCGGCAACGTCCCCTCGAAGAGGCAATTATGAGTGATATTATCAATCTCGATTTTGTCAATAGGAAACACTTCATGGCATATCAGGATAGATGTCACCATAGTGGTAAAGAGCAAAATAACGGATAGCATCGGCGCGTTGAATAGGGAATGGATAGTTGTCCCATACTTGCAAGAACTACGGATATTCGGTTGCAAGGAAGGATCGGGCTCCATCGTCCGTCCATAGCTAGATGACAGCATTAATAGACGGTATGGCAAACTGACACGGAGGTATACCTTGTATTCGTAGCTGGAGTAGGCTGTGCGGCAGCTCTCCTAAGAGTCGACCCATATGTCCGGTACGGTTTCATTCTTAGCGGTCTGGTGAAGAATCCGTGGCATTTGGTGATTGAGATGCGTAGAAAACTGAGAAGCCTATGTACCAGCAACTTCAAAATGCGCAGGAAATAGGTCGTGATTATAATGTATCAAAGATATGAGCGGTGATAGAATGTGAAATATAATGCTAAGAAAGACCAGATCTGCTACTAAAAGTAATAACGTCTTTCTTGTAAAGTATACAATTTCTGGGACTCTCTACGGTAGAAGACCGTAGGGTCGGTGGAAAGCAGGAACAGGTGACTGACACTCTGCACCATCGATGAGTTCATATTGGTTTGAACGTGATGTGAGAAGGCGGCCCTGTGATAACAAGGCTGCGTGAGTATAAAGTTGTTGATATGCAGATTCTTAGTAGAGCTAGGAGTATAGCGAAACTAGCTCAATAATTTGAAAGGCCTGAGAGGGTGCGATATCCGCTTAATATATCAGGTTTTGCTGCACTACAATGTGATGTCTAAATTTTTAGCTAGTGGACTCACTTGTCTATCAATCCCATGAACTGTTTCCATACTGATAACTCTGACAAGCTTTTCCCAAAACACCGCACCGTGACTACAGTTGAGGAGTTGCAATTTTACAGCCTCGCTAGAGGCATCTTATCCCATTTCACCCCAGCCCTCGGACGCTTCCCGATCTAGCCATATGGGACCCGCAAGACGGTACAATTATTTACCGCTTAATAAATGGTGATATCAATGCTAGCTTCTGAGCGTTTAACTGTTCTGCTAAGTAAGCTATAAGGTAAATAAATGTCTAGAAAACAAAATAAATACCTATGTAATTTTCATTTGAAAATTAGCTATAGCTTATTTAAGAAGGATGCAATTCTATCTTTTAGCTAATGAGGCTTTTAGCTAAACTCAGTTGTGCTACAATAACCTGGACAGTGTCGGCTGTATTACCAACGACTCTATTCGACCATCCTAGGATTGAATCTATGTCATTTAAGGAATAAAAAATAATAAGAGACATTATTCTAGACCACGTTCCCAACCACTACGGACCCAATCCGCCCGTGGCCAGAAAACGTTGTAAAATAAGCAGTAATTTATTCGTGGCGTAGCTCTATTTGGTCCTTCGAATAGGGCTAGCGTCAGGATTAATATCTTCTTATACGGGAACATTCTCTGCTTTACCGTTTCAAGCCTGTAATCTGGTCAATGCCTTCGCTTAGAAGACATATGGAGCTGGCTAGAACGCACGGACGATTCCTCCCACCGCAATCTCCCTTCCATTTTTAAGGTCGAAAAAGCCGCATCAGCCCGCATTCTCGGCTATTAAGAAGCAGTTATGCATTAAGTAGTTCTGGATACTCTAACCAAATGTGGCAGTCGCCGGGGTACAGCGCCATCGGTCTTTACGGACCTTTTTGAAAAACCGCAGTTGTCCATTACTGCCACCTTAACCCTTTATTACACGCCCGGCTAGATTATGACGCCTGGTCATATGTTCAGTGGAAGGATCATGAGATACACAGTTGAGATGCAAAATTTGCGTATACAGAGATTAGGAGGACGGGTCCCGGGATCCATGCACGCACTAACAAGCAAAGTACCACCACAGTAATGCACGATCCTACTATCCTCACCAATGTCATCACCCTGTCTATTAAAATGGCCTTAGCTGTGAAGCAGAAGTAGGACGTTGATTTCGCCAGGATAAATTATAATGGGGATTGCTACTCGCTCCTCAGTGTAGCTTCCGGTGTCCATACAATTAACAAGGACGTTGAGGTCACTGAGCTTAAGATTGTCAGTGTCTACTCTAACGTGCCAGTTATTACTTACCAGATGGGCAACGATTAGTGGGGCACTGTCACCGCTAGTAAAGACCGCCAAGATGCTCTCATCAGTATTAACCGTACTCCTCTTGATCTATCCGGGCGAAAACGAGTTTGTTCTCAATTTCACATTCTCCTCGCATGTGGATTTCGCTACATTCGTGAGGAACGGTTGGCTTTGTAGGGAGGGACTTTTTACAACAAAGGTATCCTGTGAACTCATGGTGAAGAGCTGTTAGCAGGGAGAGTTCCACTGTCTTCCAGGCGAATGTGTAGCATAAAGCTGACCATGACATTGGTGAATAAAGGGGTTCTACAGCAATATTGATCTGAGGTTATAAAAGTACACTTCGATCAAAGTTGTGGACACGTGTACGTAAGCGTTGCCTTACGTAGCTTCATCCTCCTACTTAACCATTTTAAGTAATAGCCTATTATTTTTCTAGGGTCAGGTATAAGGTGATTCGGTGCTAAGTTGTTGCCTGGTCTTGAAACGAAAGAATTAAATGGTCAGAATGAGCTACTACCAAGGAAGGCCCACTCTATTCCTTTAAACTGGGTCATATCTGAGTGTTCCATACGAAATTCCTCTCACATTAGGAATATCTAGTTCTGGTAACTGTTTATCAGAGCGCCTCAATTACGTTGTCGTGCTGACAGGTGGTAAGCAAGGGTTTACGTAACAGCTCCATACCTCAGTTTAGGCACCATTCAATTGAAAAATAATATAAAGATTTATACTTAATACCTTTCGTAACCTGTTTTTTCCAGACACCTCAACATTATCTCTTATATTCCAGAGTTTTACCTGAGTTCAATATATCTCTTTTAATAATCATTTATCTTAAAAATGCAAACCAAGCCTTTCTTCGTCGCCGTGCTGGCTCTACTGCCCATAGTTCAATCCTTCAAATTTACTGGGCCTGACCCCTCAGTCGACCTCGACTTTAGCAAGGAAATCACCATCACCTGGACTGGAGATGTCGGAGAGGATATCTCCCACAAATTCGACCTAGAGTGGTATTCCGAACCCGACAAATTCAACACGATCGGCGCTGAAATTACCCACAATGTCGCGGATGTGTTCCTGTCTGACCGCCAGTATCAGTTGAAATTCAGCGAGAACACGAAGGACATGCTTCGCCCATTTGCCGATAAACTCGCTACAGACAAGTTGTTCTCTTTCAGAGCTATATTCAAAGATGGAGACAAGGATACCACATACTACAGCCAGAATTATACCATCGTTGGACTTGATTAGAGGGGGAGTAGCGCTTATACGTGGAGCTGATATCTGTTCAGCATAGAGGCACTTTCAGATTTGCGATATGGGGTTTTTGCTGCAATGAAGTTTCCCCAGTCTAGCCAATCTTACCTTTTCAAAATACAAGCAAACATCCACCAGGAAAACACTTACTTGTCTGTTTTTTAATTCTTAAGAAGTTCCTAATAGCTCTCGCAAGGTTCTATTAATTGTCTCCACTTTATGGTGGGCAGAACTGAGCAGGATGAATGCAATCCCGTTAGTTCTCTGCTGTATTACTTTTTGTCAGAAGCTGTTTCTAGGCAATGGACTCATCTCTTCCTCGAAACTTTCATTGTCATGTTATATTAGTAAATGGAAAAGTCATGCGAAAGCTCTTAACGCAGCTTTGGAGACACAGTCGATCAATCCAAACCGAAACGCGGCGACAGTAGCTAATCAACCTAGGTTTTCGTCTGCAGAAGCCTACTGGGCACTGGTTGCGGCGCTGGAAAATCAACATCTCAATCGAGATGTATGATACCGGTGTGGTAGTTGCCGTAAATTGCAGTATGTTAATAACTATAGTCGACAGAAGATCTTTGTCTTATATTAATAAACCTCCTTTCTGCAAATAGACATTCCGGTAGTTGTCGTCAATAAGCGGTTAGATAAGGTATCGCTGTCAGCCCTAGTTTCGTTTGGGAATAGCTGCGTTACATCTAAGCTAAGCATTGTGGCTCATTGTCCTTAGCCCCGCCAGGATGACGACCCAATAAACAACACAGAAATATTGAAGAAGCTGCCTCTTTCACCTCCAACTATTTATTACCTACTAGAACTCTAAGATTCTTGTCAAGTCTATCAGTCGCGATGGAAGCACAACAACTACCGTACAGGGGAGCTCCATTTCCTTCGAAGTGGCGCCGCAATCATCCACGATCCAAGAATGGGTGCTTGACCTGCCGCTCAAAACGTAAGAAGTGTGATGAAGTGAGACCGATTTGTACGGGCTGCATTCGGTCCAATTTGGACTGTAATTGGCCCACTCCCGATAAGAGCCAGACGGAAGAACTGGTCAGCTCTCAGATTGATGGCGTTTTCATGGCCAACGACCCCAATCAGGGACTAATCGACACAGTCGCAACCCTTAGTGCTGGCCTGATGGTCTCACAAGGCGCCACTACTGCACCGTTAGCGATGCGGGTGGCACTCACGTACGGCAACCTGGCCTATCTAAGCGACAGCTCTCGGCCACTTTATCAACAGTACCTGGATTTCACAGCTGAACAGTTAACGCGCGGACCAAGTGAAGATGGCAACCCCTTCATGAATTATTTACTACCATTGGCTGCCAGTAACGAGCTGGTTCTCGATTGCATTCTTACTATTGGAGGAGCGCATCTGACGGTCAATAATCCGACGGACCGTGGCTTGGAAGTGGCTACACGAGGTCATTACGCAAAGATCCTGGCTGGTTTGCAGACGCTACTAGCGTATGAGACGGCCCAGATAGCTGCCGAGACGATCGAAGGAACTACACCAACGAGGTCTTCCCAGATCCTGTTGATTCTGCAGCTACTTTGTGTCTATGATGTAAGCCGACCACCACAACTTGGCACGCCCTATTCACTGACTCTTCTTAGCATATAGAAGGCAATACTCGTGGCGCAGTCTATCTACACCTCAAAGCGAGTCGTGAATACATCGCCAAGCTCACAGCCTTGTCTCGTACTTACGACGAACTCGAGTACCTACGCGGTTTCCTCTTGGAGATGTACACGTACCATTCTATGAAACTTGCTCTTTCCCCGCGGAACGCGCTTCATGATCATAAGGTGGATATCGACCCATCTGTCCATTCACTCGACATTCTTGCCCCGTACAAATCTCGGGGATACCTCCTTGGTTTTGGGCAACGTTTGTTTGAGATGATACCTGAGATACACCAGCTTGTTGAGGCAAGGCGAGAAGAGGAGAAATCGGGCGTCGAGGTATCTTTGGGCATGAAACAGCACTATGAAAGGCTGTTGGCGAGATTGGAGGCCTTTGAGCCATATGAGGAAAACCTTGAAGGTCTCCGTCCTCGTCAAGAACGCGCTGGTGCTACGATGATCTATCAAAATGCTCTCATCGTTTATCTACACTCCGCATTTCATGAAGATTTACTCTCTGACCCTAACATGGCTACAGAGTTAGAGGCGCGCATCGACAAGACGATGCCTACATTCTTCTCTCTTTTTGTCGGGGACTCACCTTATCGTCGTATGTTGCTCTGGCCTGGTGTTATCATGGCATCTTGTGCGCGACGCAGGGAGCACGTTATAGGTTTTCACCGGGGGTTAGTCGGAAGAGCGACGCGGACGCCTGGTGCTGTGAAGACTGGTGCACGGATGGTAGAGTTGCTGTGGCAGGACCCGGATCCGCGGGCCTTTGGACCAAGAGGTTTGTCCTATATTATGACGAAACACGACGTTAGCATTAGTTTGGGATAGGATAGTCTTGTTCATGAGGATGATATACAGCTCTGGCAGCAGCCTTCAGTATCTTCCTGCTACTAGGAACTATAGCGACATTGATATTTCAAACAGCATCATCTATCGTCCTCGCTCGAAGACCTGACAGGTGAAGACCGTCGCGGAGCTAGAAACAGGAATGTATATTGCGCTACTCAATTCGAGTCCCCGAGTTGTATCTGGAAGTTCAAGAATCGGGCATTTGCCCGCTGCTCGCTGAAATTCAAACTTCTCGGATCATGCCGACACCACCATTCTGTGTTTTTGTGCGTCGACGTATCATTTAGATGCACGGGACTGACAAGCAATCAGAAGACTGAAAGATGATGCATAAAAGTACCCTTTAGCCTATCTCTGACATGACCATCTTTCTTATTCTCCTCCCCCTCCGCATCCTCCTCCACCCTGTCTCTT
>JAALXH010000607.1:0-31214 GCA_012977735.1 Fusarium tanahbumbuense | reverse complement strand
CCCTATTGAAGACCTGCAACTTGAGCCTCGAGATGACAGAAAACGTCCGCCCCTCAAGTTCCTCTGCAGAAACCCTCCAGTCAAGGTCGAAAACGACGACACGATACATAACGATTTCTCCGACAAGATCAACATGGAATCGATTGGGCCTTTACTCGAGACTTGGGATACACTCAATGTGTACTGTGAGGTTTTTAAGTTGGATTCTTTTACCTTTGACGACTATGTCGAGGCGCTTTGCGTTGCATCGGAGCAACTGCCAATCCAGCTAATTGATGAGATTCACTGTTCGGTTCTCAAGATTTTGGTTGACTCAGAGGCCGACGGTGGCAAGGTGCGAATCAACTTACCCGAAGTCGACGAAGAAGACAGCGACGAGGAGGAAGATGAGGACGATAGCACCCTTCCCACTCCGGAGCCGGAAGTCAAGCCAGGAAGACGAGCCACTCGTAGCAGTCTTGCCAAGGCAGAGGCAGAAAGACTGGCTGCCGAGGCCGCAGCTGCCGAGAAGGAAAGTGAGGAAGAAACCAAACATCGCGCCGAACAGCTTCTGAAAGACTATGACTGGATTGAGCATCTTCGAAAGCGAGACTTTGTCAATGGTGGCTGGGAGCGAATTCTTGTTGGTCTTCTGCATCAGCTATCGAAGAATGAGCGCCGGCACGATGTTTGCGAGGAGCTTTTGCACCTCCTTGCGCCGGCCGGGGCAGATGCTACTCAAGAGACCGTCAAGCAGCAATATGCTCAGCTCGACGTGAACCAGCGAGTCAAGGCTCTACAGATCCTCTGCATGCTGACCACGGAGACTAAGGCTATGCGAGGCTATATGGAGGACTGCAGCGAAACCATGACCACATATCGCAAGGAGCGAATTGAGTTTCAGCGACAGCGCAAGCAAGCGTAAGTTTTCAACCATGTATGTTAAGTGCTTTACACTGACAGCTCATACAGCATCGAGGATTTGCGTCAACTTAACGAGCAGAAGAAGATCTTGTTGCCGGATAACATGCCTCCTTCACCACCGAAGGAAGAGGACGGCGATGTGAAGATGGCTGAACCTGACGACTCAATCATGTCTCGAGAAGCTGACGGCGAAGAGACTGAAGAGGACCCGGCATCCCGAAAGCGTCGACGACCTCTCACAGCTAAGCAGCGCAAACAAGAGGAAGAACAGGCTCGCAAGAAGGAGAAGGAAAAGGCCGCCAAAACTCCTAAGCCTCCAGCTCAATCGAAGCAGTTCACCAAACTCTTGAAGGACATTCAGAAGAAGGAAGATGTCATCAAGAAGTGCGAAGATGAAATTGCTGTGATCGAAAACGATCTGCGCGAGGCCGACTGCCCTCGAACCCGAGTCCTCGGAAAGGATCGCTTTTGGAACCGGTACTATTGGTTCGAAAGGAATGGCATGCCGTATGCTGGCCTTCCTGATAGCTCAACAGCCTCAGCAGACTATGCTAACGGTCTGATTTGGGTCCAAGGCCCCGACGAACTTGAGCGAGAAGGTTACATTGACCTGCCTGCTGATCTTCAGGAGGAGTACAAGGCAAAGTTCAACATGACAGTACCTGAACGAAAGGCCATGGAGGAGGCTAACACAAGCGTCTTTAACGCGCATCAATGGGGTTACATCTCGGAGCCTGAACATGTCGATGAACTTATCAAGTGGCTAGATCCACGCGGGTTTAACGAGCTGAAACTTCGAAAAGAGCTCCTGAGCTTCAAGGACAAGATTGCCAAGCATATGCAGAGTCGCAAGACCTATCTTACAGCTGAAGAAGAAGGCGAAAAGAAGGAGGAAACTCAGAAGCGCATGAGCACTCGTATCCGGGACAAGTCGCCCGACACACGCAACTATCGCAGTCTCCAATGGGAGAATACGACAGCGATTGAGGAACTGGGACACTTGCATAGTGACCCTCCCCCACCGCCACGATCTCGAAAGCAGACTCGAAAGCGCGAGGCTGTTAATGACGCCCCAGCCCCAGCAGCCAAGACCCGACGACGTTGAAGAGAGCTGCGTCGTTATTGTTCGGCGACATTCGGCTTGCACATAGGAGACATTACTTGACGGGAGGATTTATTGCATTGCAAAAAGACGTGGCAAAGACATACAAAAGAATATTGGTGGTTTTTTTTTTTTTTAACAGGCAAGCGTGCCTTGGCGTGTTGATTTTTGGCATTATGCCAGGCTGGAGGAGTCTTGGAGAACAAACGGCGTTCGGTTCTCATATATCTGCTTTATTGAGAAAGGGTTCCGAGAGAGGCTGGTTTATCACATTGCATTGCATTACACTATATGGCATGGCGACCGGTTGCATCAGGGAGTGGCATAGACTAGATCAAGGGCCGAGCTTTTAGAGCCTTTTGTTTGTATGAGATGAGACGAATCATAAAAACTGTTTGCTAGATTCGAGCTGAAAGACTCGGCACATGTGATATATGATATGTGGATCTCAAACGATCTGCATCCACCAGCCAACGATGGTCGTGTCATGTCGCAAGGATGTCATAACTCATCCGACAGTCTACGTAGTTGGGCCTACCACATTGGGAAGCTTGGCCGAGGCTACAAAAAGCGACTGTATATAACTAGAGAGTTAGACAATCCGATGTGCCGAAATACTGTTGAGTTATTCTACATTCAACTATCCAGTCTCAAATCCATCCATCAGTACCAATATACCATATAATTCACAATGTCTTCATCCGAACTTCCCAACGTCAAGCTCTTCTGGTGGGTCTCTCATTTTTTCATATACATCCGAGCATCGCAATACTAATAATACCAGGCTCGAGAAGTCTCGCTCTCAGCGAATCCTCTGGCTGCTCCAGGAGCTCAAGTTGCCGTATGAGCTGGAGATTTTCCACCGTAACAAGCAGACATTCCTCGCCCCTCCAGAGCTCCGAAAGATTCACCCTCTGGGCAAGTCGCCTGTGATTCAGATCACGCCCGCTGGTGCCGGGGCAGACGCTGAGCCTATCACTTTGGCTGAGAGTGGTTTCATCACTCAGTACCTCACAGAGAATGTGCCTGAAGGCCAGAGGCTGCTGCCCCCGCGATGGAAGGAGGGTATGGAGGGAAAGATTGGAGGCGAGACTGAGATGTGGATGAGATATCAGTACTACCTTCATTACTGCGAGGGTACTCTCATGCCCCCTCTGGTTATGGCTCTTGTTGTCAGCAGTATGTTTAATCTTTGACATCCCAGACAGTGACATTTACTAACTTTTGATTCAGTGCTCAAAGGACCCAAGGTTCCTTTCTTCATCCGACCTATCTCGACATTGCTGGTCAATCAGCTCTTTGCCCAGTTCATTTTCCCCAACCTACATGCCAACCTGAAGATGATTGAGGGTCATCTGGCTACATCAGGCGGTGACTACATCTGCGGACCCTCACTGACGGCTGCAGACATTCTTCTCAGCTTCCCATTGATTGCTGCTGAGCCTGAACTTGATAAGTTTGGTACCTTTGAGGGAGAGTCTTGGAAGGCCGAGTTCCCCAAGGTGGCGGCGTATGTCGAGATGATCAAGAACGAAGAAGGCTACAAGAAGAGTGTAGAAAAGATTGTCGAAATTGATGGCAAGTTCAAGGCTTCTTTGTAATTATAGACGAGATTTCAATACATTGACGATCATGATTCATTGATTTGGTTCACCACGCGGCAACTTATTGTAGCTGATCTGAAGCCGAAAGCAGAGATTCTGTGATTGCATTTTGTTTTAAAGTACCAGAAATACCCACAGATATTAACACCTTATTTATTCACCTACCTACCTAGACTAGATATGACTTTCATATCATAAGGACTTGCTTGGGAATATGCACACCGAAGTTTACCGAGGTGGGTTGTAACAAACGGTGTGTGATTGGTCCGATACCCATCTTGACCACTAAAAATAATCAAGCCTCAACACGTTAACTGAGCGACAAATTGCAACTGTATCTACGACTGCATCTGCATCTGCAACTACAGCTGCCAAAAAGATGAACGCATCTCGTACAGTCTGTTCAAGATGTTCATCGCAGTTGCGATCAGCCTCAGTTCCGGCCTCGGCCTCAGCCAAGCGGCTTGGGGCTGTTGCTGCTGCCTCTTATTCCACTGGAACTGAGACCCCAGACATTTCAAGGTCACAACCAAACAGCAACAGCATGGACAAGAGATCACGATATCACGGCCAAAGAAAAGGAGTCAACGCTTTTAGAGAGACGAAACAACCCGATGAGGACCCAGCATTGGCCCTCTTCAAAGAGGTGGTGAGCCCTAAGAATGTCGACGACACTACTACCAGCAACACCACAACCTCTGTCACTTCGCCAATGCCTATTATGAACGAACTTGAGATTGTTGATTCAATCAACAATTTAATGAAGACAAGAATGTCCATGGATAAACAATATCGCATTTTCCAGGATGAGATCTGGCCAAGTATCAAGGCACTCGAAGGACACATCCCCAAACCAATTTATATGGCCGCACTTGAACTTCTTCGCAGACAACGCGACTATATGATCAAAAATGGCTATTACCACAACAGTCTGGACGTAGCAGAGAAATACTCTGCCCTTGGGAATTATGATCTCAGCATTAGGAACGATCTCATCCTGAGTATCTGTTGCAGAAACGTACTGGTAAAGAACTCGTCAAGGGACCGCGCTTTGATAAGAACGGAGCTTCTCAACTTGTGGAAACATGTCTCTCGACTCAAGAGACCCAGCGAAGTCGGCCAGTTTCTACGATTCGCGCTACCTTCTGCGACAGAGGTCTTGAAGGATACTGAGAACGTCAAGAGTGATGCGTCGCACAAGGAACAAGCAGCCCGTGCCCTGGCATCCATGTTTCTTCAATTTCCACCTCCGCAAGCACAGGATATTCTTCCTGCGCTCTTGGCTACTACAGCTATCTCATCCGATAAAAGATACGCGGGGGCTGCCTTTACGAGTATGCTGTCGCCCCTATTTTTCCTCGTTAAGGCCGTGCTGTCAAAATTCAGAATCACGCAGGCTGATGTTGAGGCCATGTTCTCGAGGTCTTCTTCCGTCCCTTCTGCAAGACTGACAGAGCTCCAAGAATATGTTCTGAATCAGTGGCCGACAGCGGTGAAGGCAATCAGCGAGATGCGAGGGACGAAGCAGATTCACCACGACCCTGAGGCCCACAGGACTCTGAACAATTTTCACAAGCAGCTGCGAACAGCCTATAGGGGGCGCGATAAAGGCGCTATCGGCGCTATATGGTACGAAATGACAACGAAACTGCAAGACAGTCCAGCTTTCAAGGCTGAGCTAGCACAAGACCCCGATTATCTTGATTTCTGGGTGTTCGTTTGGTGCGCAATTCGTCGCCCCGCCCGGGTACAAGAAACTATGAACCTGATCAAGTCGCTTGAGCTTGAGCCTACAGTCAGAACGTACACGAGTATGATGCATGGATGGAAGATGTGCAAGGACATTGCCAAGATCGAAATGCTCTGGGACCAACTGGTGAAGTCCGGCACGAAACTAGACAGTTTCATCTGGACTGAGCGTGTCTCAGCTCTTATTGAACTTGGGCAGCATCAAAAAGGCCTCGAGGCGCTCTCAGAACTAGTAGAGGATTGGAAGCGAGCAGTCAAGAAAGGAAACACTGATCAGGCCGTGGAGCCTAGCATAGAGACTATCAACGCTGCTTTCAAGGGTCTGTTGCACACTGATCCGAAAGCAGCACACGAACTGCTTGGATGGGCTGCAAAGCAAGGTCTTGAACCCAATACTCGTACCTACAACATCCTTATCCGCGAGACTCTCCGTCTGGGTCACCGTGATGAGGTCGAGCAGCTTCTGCGCTCCATGCAGCAGCATGGCATCGAGACTGATTCTGCGACATTTACCATTCTTCTCGAAGCTGTCATCGGCAGCATGCAAGATGCCAGTGCTGAGGAGCAGGTTACTGCTATCAAGTCTGTCTTCAGCGATATCGAGCAGGCTGGTCTCAAACCCAATCTCGAAACATACGGCAAGATGTTGTATGCCCTCGATGGTCTTCCTAACTGCTCTGACGATGTCATTTCTGCTCTGCAGCAGCATATGCGTCAAAGCGGTTTTGGCTCCGTTCTCACCCCACACATGATCACAATCCTCATTGAGCGTGCTCTTCGTCACAACCCCCCGGATATCAACAAGGTCCGCTCTTTGCTCAAGGAGAACAATCTGACATCAGTATCCACCGGCGATCAAACGCTCTGGGAGCGTGTTACAACTGCCTATGCCATTAGCGGCAATATCCAGGAAGCCATGGCTATATTTGATGACCTTGCTACCTCGGGTCGTCCTGTCACATCACTTTCGTGTCTTACTGAGCTGATGCAGGCGCTTCTCGGGCATCGAGACATGGAGTCTGCCCAGAGGGTTGTGGATGTCGTGCTTAAGCATAAGCTTCACGACAAGGAGCACAAGGGTGCGAACCAAAGATATTGGAGACACCATTTCTGGTACCTGGCTCAGCACAATGGTTTGGTAGACGGTCAAAAGCTGAAGCAGTTCTCTCGCGGATAGCCGAGCAATAGACGGACCAGGCTGGATGAATGAAAATGTACCAATATGCGAAATCACTAGAGTGTAATAGAGGTCGTGATTCCTCGCTGCATAGATGAGGTGTTTACTGTGCCTTCAAGCACGTCTTTGTATATTTGAAAGATTTCAAAATTGTTCACACTTGATATAACCGTTTTCCTATTACGCCTTGACGCCCCTCGAGAATGCCGACTCAACCCTGTGTAGTTTAACTCATGATTCATCCATTGGCTCTCCATCGCCTGAAGGCTCCCCTGTTGTGGTAGCTTTCTGTCCTAGCATAGAGGCTACCTGCTCCAATCCCTCAACATCACCTCTTGTTATCTTACGGCCCTCACCCTGCCACTCGCCATCGCGCACCTCACCCTGGTCTCCGAGCTCCAATCCTCTCGCTGTTTCGAGATACTTCCGTGATGCACCCTCGACATACTCTACACGCTCACGTCTCCAAGTACGTGCGCCACTAACAGCATTGTCCGAGGTATCTGCATCAGTAGGGCCAAGATCAGGAAGCAGTGTGCGTAATGATGTCGACAGAGCGCGAAGAGCTTGCAATTGAGAGAGGGTAAACTCCGTTGTGGTGGCAATGGGCTTGTCGGTTCCAGCATTCTGGAGGCTTGCCTTGTCGCGCAGGAATCCAAACGCTGAGCCATCTGGTGCGGGTTCTGGTGTAGCCTGTCCTTCTTCTGCCTTTACATCGGGCACAGTACCTAGTAAAGATCGTAACTTGTCGAGCAGCGCATCGTTTCGTGCCCGTTCGGCTTCAAGTGCAGTATGCAGTCGCTGGCTCGCATGTAACCTCCTCCGTAGCGCAGTTACCGATTCAGCTGTTGGACGATCCTGTCGTTCTAACCCTGCAAAATCAAGACCCTTATAATGCGCCAGACGCATAAATGGCTGGTCATCGGGTCGCACTGTCAAGATATTCCTCATTGTGTATAGTTCGAATAAATCGAAGTTCTTGTCAATAGACGCGTTGAGCAGTGTTTCAAGCTGGTGTGTGCCATGCTCGATCTCGAGTTTGGCCGCTTCGTCTGGCGGCAATGCGGGGGTTCCATCTTTAGGTGCATGTTTGTTGGAAAAGCCGAGCGCTTGCGGTGGGATAGAAAGGAGCAGACGTTCAACTGAGTCTAGGGCGCGGTCGGCCAGGACGTTGACGGTGTTGATGATGTCGTCGAGGAGGGACTGGAAGAGAATTAGTGGCTAGTCATGCTAAGTCCAATAAGAATGTGACATACGACTGGGGGATAGCCAAAGTGCTCTGTTAGGAGCTCATAGTCTGAGTTCTGCTGCGCTGCCATCTTTGAAGTATTGTATGGCAATCGAATAAGTGAGGTTGTGGGGGGAGAAGCAGTTTAACGGGTAGACGCGTCTAATCGCGTAAATGAGAATTGGTCGATCATGTATTTTGAGAGTACCTAGACAATTCTAGAAAATCCTCAAGTCGCACAATGTTGAAATACAAGCAACTTATGCACAATCATTTACCAACTACATCCAAGCAATGAACTCTCCGACCACGTTCCTACCACAATCTTTCCTAATTCACTGCGTAACGACATCATGATGGACAAACAAATCAGCGTCGACGCCTTGCGATTCAGGCGTCAGCACAATCTATCAACTGTCAACTGTCGGGGACTAACCCCGCTAGCTTGTGGCTTGCTCAGTCTTCAGTGGCTTGGCTGCGCGTCACTCTCCCGTAGTCTACCCAGTCAATTTAGGCCCAACTTAAGTAGACCTCCAGCACCTCGTCTATTCCAACTTCACTCCTTCATTTCCTGGAATAAAATCCAGTCTCCTTCCCTAAACTTTTACCATGTCTAAATACAAAGATATTATGAAAAATGGATGGCACCCTGAAAAGTCGGGTACTACCTTCAAAGGCCAAGTTGTAAGCAATTCCCTCTTCTTACCGACTATTAAGTTAGAAGCTAACGGTTGCTGCAGAAGGGTCTTGTTGGGAGAGGAGACAAGGCCGATGATAGGGACAGAAGTAACCATGTCTCTGTTCCTGTTTCACAGCTAAAGGATCCCGCAAGCTTTGCTCCACCACCTAAACGTACTGGTTCGGGTCTCATTCCAGCAGCTCCTAGGACCGACTCATCGGCAACTCGAAAGGTCGGTGCCGCTCCGTCGAGATATCAGGACCCATATGGCGAGTCCCAAGAACAAATAGAGGAACCACCACAACCACGCGGTCCATATCGTACAGACACTACGGGACTGTCAACAGATAACCTGCCCAAGCCGCCTGGAAGAAGAGACGGCGCTGATGGACGTTCACCACAGCCACCATCATACCAGTCCGCCATGACTGGTGTAGGAGGAGGCAGAGCCGCACCTCCTAGTCTACCACCACGTCTTCCCCCAAGGACCAACTCAGCGAGCACAGTAGGGAGCTCACCCGCTGCTAGTCCAGCCCCCACTGGGAATGGACTCTTGAATCAAGGAGCAGTAAACCGCCTTGGTGCTGCAGGCATCAACGTCCCTGGCTTCGGTATTGGTCGCTCCAGTCCTGCAGCTGCTGCATCTCCAAGCCCTCCCCCGCCTCCACGTCCCGGTGTCGCTTCAGCTCCTCCGACGGAGACTCCGTCACATATGAGTGAACTGCAGAACCGATTCTCCAAGCTCGGAACGTCTTCATCCAATGCCAATACCAATACAGTAGCAACGCCACCTCCCAGTGAGGGAACAACGTGGGCCCAGAAGCAAGCCGCTTTCAAGACTGCCTCATCGTTCCAAAAGGATCCTTCTTCGGTCTCGTTTTCAGATGCCCGAGCAGCCGCCAGCACAGCCAACAATTTCCGTCAGCGTCACGGCGAACAAGTCGCTGCTGGGGCCAAGGCAGCAAATAATCTCAACCAAAAATACGGTCTTTTGGACAAGGCCCAGAACTCTTACGCCAAAGTCCAGGGTGCTCAGGGTCAGGGTCAGGGTCAGAATCAGGATCAGGGTGCTGGAGTTCCATCTACAGGCCTAGCAAGTGTGGCTGGAAAGAAGAAGCCACCTCCGCCCCCGCCAAAGAAGAAGCCGGCCCTCATGAGTGCGCAAGCTCCTCCCGCTGATGATGAACCGCCGCCGATCCCCATGGCAACAAGACCGCAATTCTAAGTTCCAGGACACGGATTTTAGGAAAATTACACTGCTGGGCGCGTACGGAGTGCAAACCATTAATGTTATCTTGAACAACACATAATCACTGCACAAAAAAACGGCGACAGAATGACTCAGATGGAACTCATAACTTCTTTCTTTTTTTTAATTCCGTCTCATCGCTACATCTCAAGGGATATACCAAGCGTCGAGATCGAGGTTCGTGTGGCTCGTAATCTAAATAACTGCTCGCCCGCCTGTCATTGCGGATGGGACTGAACAGAACCTAAAACATCACCGTGGCATTTTTGCCAGCTTAGACCTTCATCTCAGTGAGACCGTGCTTCCAGAAGATGGTGTAGGGGGTGACACCATCCTCACGGTAGTTAAGGAGGACGACCCTATCGACTTGTTAGCAATCCATAGTCCATAGGCGCGCAAAGTCGAGTAACGAGAAAACTTACATTCCATCGGGATCCATGGACTCGCCGGTGTAGAACTCGAAATCCTTGAAGTTGGGGAGGAGCTTCTCCTTGACATACTTGGAAGCGCCGTCCTTGAAAGCCTTGATCTCTGACTCAGGAGCACCCTTCTCGGTGAGGGCCTTCTCGATACTCTTCATGTAACCTGAGCCGGCATTAGCAACCAAATTTGCATTATTTGTTGAGGTTATGCATACCCTTGAGGTAAGTAAGGAAGCTCTTCTTGTCGAAGGTGGTGCTCTGGAGACGGAAAGAGTTGACGATGTTGTTGACCTTGACCTTGGCATCATCGAGATCTTCTTCAGCCTCCTCAGCGGAAGCGTTGGCACCGATATCTGAAAGGAAAATGTTAGAAATAGTCGAGGACTATGGTTAACAGCTGGAAGTGCTGAATATTCGCTGTTACATACCGACTGTGACACCGCCCTCCTCGATCATAGCGCAGTCGGCCTCGTAGACGATATCGTCGACCGTCTTGAGGTCGTAGGAGTCAGAGATGAGCTCGTCACCGTTGAGGATGTCCTGTAGTTGCGATGATCAGCAACAGGTCATGAGAATAATACCAGAACCGAGCGCGGGGTAGGCGGGGTACTACTGTACGTGGGAAGTACAGTAGAGCAACGAGCGTGTTCTAAGAACTCACCTTGTAAATGATCATGATGGCGGTATGAGTCGGTTAGACGTTTGTAGATGGATGGAATGGAATGGTGAGAGGAGAAAAAGAGGCGGAGGAGCGAAGCAAAGAGGAGCGAAGCAAAAGAAATAGAGCCTGATGATAATAAAAATCAAAGGCCAGTGGCGGGGTAGTGGGGGCTCGAGTACATTAGCGGCACGCAAACTGAAAATGCACATCTAGGCGCTGTAAAATTTTTCCGCTACCGTGGGCTCTCAACCAATCAAGTTCTCCAGGTGGGCCATTAAGCACCAAAATCATATGAAAGCTCATTATCAAGCTTTCGATGAAGACAAAAGTATAAGCGGCAAAGAGGAAGATTCGTGAACTCAAACGAACTCACGTGTTTGGGCATTTTGTGTTCTTGATGCCCTAAATGAAAGAGTACTGGGACGATTGATAACAATGGAAGGTGGCTACTGTTCAAATCCCCTGGCTAGGACGCGAAAACTACCTAAGCTGACCACCCTACCACCCTACCACCCAAGCTGTCTCCGGCTAACGAATAACTGACTGGACTTGGATCAGTTCAGGTTGGTGATTGAAATATAATAGGTCAACCATGGTCCAATAGAATTACACGACAGACGCAGTCCAAGGCTGAGCCTCTCACTCGTCGTGCTGCCTTCAATTTCCAATTTAGGTGCCGGCTACCGTACGAATTCTAGGTATCTAGAGTAGGTATGAATTTCAAGACTTTATTCCTGTGTTCCTTTTCCGTGATCAATGATATTAGGTTTCCATGCAGTGTCCGGAAGCCGCGGTGATTAAATGGGCCTGGTCAACTTATGATCTTCAACGCCTGGCAAGGTCGGTCAGGGGTCAAACTTGCCCCGGATTTATACACGGATTGAGGTTGCTTCGGTGTGAAATAATATAATTGACCACAAATACAGCTGACACCATCTAAAGCCATACCCCTGATCTATTCAAGTCCAAGATTTGGGGTTTGCGAATAACCAACGACAGCAGACATATGACCTGTTGGTGACGTTTCTATGGCATGAGCCACAACAGGCTTTGTGAGGCTTGGCCTGGACCCAAGGCATAAACAGGCGATACAGCACTGACATAAATTGGTAGGGAGACGTTCGTACGTTTTCCGAGTTTATTGTGCAGTTAGTGAACCCCTGTGGCAGCACAATACTGTGTGATGTTATTTAAAACACATGTGATTTACAATGCAATTAGACTGTGCAGTAATCGTGCTGCTAGAGTGACACGCGTGGCCTGATGCCGCCAGTCCATGGGATGGGAGTGCCATGATGCATGATGCGACGTGGGCGTACAGGGAATCCGAATTGCTCTTCAGGAGAGAAAGAGAGAGGCCCTGAAATGGCGCATCAAACGTCATGCGGTTTTAGCGATGTCGTGTGCAAAAGGAGATTGATTACTGTATTGTACCTGTCTACTGTACTGTAATGTACCGTACCGTACAGTAGTCCCTTGGCATCACGGGCTCCGAATAATTAAATGGGCTTTTTAGAGGGTCGGTCGCACAGTTGATTGACTCCGAAGCTCCCGGGCGAAATGTACTGTATCATGACTGATCAGAGTGATCACTAACGTATTTTTCGCGTGTACCTGAGGTGGGTTGCCACTTTAGAGGCCCCAGCGGCGCGAGCGATTGGACGGACGCGCCCGCCTTAATCTAATCTTCCTGTTCCTCCCCAGGTTAGTCGGGTCTTAATAACTTGATCTTTGCCATCGATCGCTTGACGCTCCCTTTTTCTTCAATTCCTTGTATCCTCCTGACCCTCATTTGTTGAAAAGAGACTCACTGTTAAGTTTTCTAAATAATTGTTTTTTTGTCGCTCGTACGTTCTTACAGTTGTGCGGCTTGCGCTCAACTTTACCGTCCTCTTCACTCCTTGGTCCAATCCTCAGTCACCTAAATTTATACTTATACTCGCGACGCATCAAAGTATAGCACATCCAACTTAATTTCAACCCGTCATGGGCAACGACAGCTCCATCCTCGCCGACGGTTCCGCAATGGCAGCGCCCGGCTCATCGTTCAACCACACACTCTTCGAAACTGCCCTACCGCCGCTGCCTGTATTCAGCCTCGAAGTCCAGCCTGATCTCTTGTCCTGGGTCTCCGACTTTTGGCTTAATCTGTTACTCCCTGTCATCGTCTACTGGGTGCTGTCTCTCACATTCCACGCCATCGACGTCCTCGATTTGTTCCCCCAGTACCGACTACACACGCCCGAAGAAATCACCAAGCGCAACCACGTCTCCCGCTATGAAGTCGCCCGCGATGTCATTCTGCAGCAGGTCATCCAGGTCGTCACCGGCGCCCTCCTTGCCTTGTCCGAGCCCGCCGAGATGGTAGGCAAGGGTGAGTATGACGTCGCTGTTTGGGCTACTCGCATCCGTATCGCCCAAAGAGCTCTTCCAACTCTGCTCGGTCTTGTCGGCCTCAATGCTACCGCTATCTCAAAGGGTCTCCTCGACTCTCACCCCCTGCTGGCCGGGGCTATCGCTGGTGGTTACTACCCTTCTCTCGTAAACGCGAACTCGGAGCCCGCTTTCGCGTCTTGGGAGATGGCTTTGGCCAAGGCTATTTACTATTTCATGATCCCTGCCATCCAGTACTTTATCGGCGCCGCCATCATCGATACCTGGCAGTACTTCCTCCACCGATTGATGCATGTCAACAAGTGGCTGTATGGTAAGTTTCTCGCAGGCGGGCCGTCGCCAGCTATCAATTGAGTTCCGTGAAAGCTAACTTTATTTGACAGCTCACTTCCACTCCCGCCACCACCGTCTCTATGTGCCTTACGCCTATGGTGCTCTCTACAACCACCCCGTTGAGGGTTTCCTTCTCGATACCCTTGGTGCCGCCATCGCATTCAAGGTCACCCGCATGACACTCCGCCAGGGCATTTTGTTCTTCTCCATGTCCACAATTAAGACTGTCGACGACCACTGCGGTTACGCCTTCCCATGGGATCCTCTTCAGCTCGTTACCAGCAACAACGCCGAGTACCACGACATCCACCACCAGCACTATGGTATCAAGACCAATTTTGCTCAACCTTTCTTCACATTCTGGGATTCTCTTCTGGACACCAAGTACAAGGGCTCAAAAACCAACAAGCCCAGCGAGAAGAAGGCAAGGGCAGAGGCGAAAGCACAGTAAACTTACCTTGGGCATTTGCATATGAATTGTTTGATTTCGGCATAAGGAGCACATGATACACAATCCACAATGAGAAAACAAGAATACTATTTGATTGCTTGGGCATCGCTGGCATGCGATTGGGTTGTCAACACTTCTGTTCAATGGCGCTTTTTTTATGGTTTGGATTGGCTGGGGGCATGACACATTTTTTCAACATCGACATTTATCATCAAGGCTCGAAGCTCGCGGTAATACCTTTAATTCACGGCTTTAATGAGGCGCCTGATGGACCAACTCTTTTTGGGCCTAATACATTCTTCCCACTTTCGTTAACATCAAGATTACCATTCTTATCATGCCACCAAGCTTCATCTGCCATGGCAAGGAGGAGCTGGCCAAGTGGTTGACCTTCAGGAAGCGATGCTATTCGATGGATGGGCACTTTGCCATGTTTGTTTTGCATCTGAAATTGTACCATACTGCTTGGAATGCGATGTACGAGTCGTTTTTGGCAACGGGAGGCACACAGCTGCATTGTTGCCATTTGGGAGCTTGCTCGGCCCTACAGAAGGAACAGACATTCGAAAAGGAAAGGATACAACAGGAACATGGATGTTTGCACAGATATATAACACTGTGTATCCAGTTAGCCTTCAGGATAGCATTGTGCAATAGGTTATTGGCAGTTGTTCTTCTACGTCGCTTCAAGATTTTGCCGCTGGTGATCACGTCTTATAAGTAACAATCTGAACAGTATGCCCCAGAGCGCAATAATGAAGATGGAAGTCGTGTGGGTTTAGCATCATCGTAGACAATATGTCCTTATCGGGCGGAATGCTTTCTTGAACTGTTGGCATTGAACAGTATTTTGAGTGTATGAATTACGCCGTCGCTAATCATCGTAGACTTGGTCAAGATAAGTTGGATGAACTTTTGCACATTGCGAGCCTTGGGTCGGTGTGAGCATGTTAAACTACGTGAATTTGGACAATCATTGAAGCGGCAAGGGAACCATGGATAACGAGCGAGTGACGGTGTTCGCATCTCAAATGCCGAAAATCAATGTTTGTGTTAAGTCCATGTGCTGGTTTACGCTGGGAGGTATAAGATCCGACGGCTTTCAGAACGTAGGATGACCCAAGATATCATAGATTGACACTAGAAGCATCATTGCACATAAGAATGAAATTAAGAATTTCGAATAAAGGCATCATAGAAGCATTGCAGTGCGATGTTGTTTCCAAGGATTCTAGCCTACCCTGTAGAAATCTGTCGGCGAGATGTTCTCAAGACGTGCACTATCGCGATTTACAAAATATGTTGGCATCATCATAACATTGAAATACAACTGACCGAGATGAAAGGAAAAACTTACCAGTTCTCAATGCAGTTTTTACATTCTTTTACTCTAACAATGTGCACTGTCACGAGATTCCGTGTTGATCAGCTACCATGTTCGCGTACGTCGATCCTTGAAGTTGACAGATACCCGAATCCAACGTTAAGTCAATACCTGGTTCTGGGAAATGTTTATATCATTTACAACCTTTCGGGTCAATGAAGAGGTAACAGATCAATTACGTGAAAACGACATGTAGAAATGATGGTGTCGGACGAACCGATGAGTCGTCAGAAATCACATCGCCCATCCCTCTACCAACAACTCCACATGTCAACCAGCACCTTGTTGATCCTTTTCTGATTCCTACGAGCGTTAAAAAAAAGAACCAGTGGTCATTACATACCTACGGCTCCTCACTACAGCTTTCAGAAGCGGTGAAACGATGAAACGAAAACGCTTTGATCAGAGGCAGGTTCGATACGCGGGGGAAATGACAGAGTCCGGACAGCCTCGAAATTAATTCCACGGGGCGAAGACTGGAGCATGATCTAGAAGACGTTGAAAAATTGGTAGCGCTGTTTCCTGGACTTTGGACTAATGAAGCACCGGCCCGATAGGTTCGGTTCATGAAGCTGGCTATCGGAGATGAAGATGTTCACTGGGTGGGAGCAGGCGTTCGTTCATCTTGACTTTGTGTGGCACGACTCACAGCGACGGGACGGAAAGCAAAAACATTGATTGTCTCAGCCACGAGAACTACTGTATAACTGTTGTACAAACATAACCAGTAGTAGTGTAGGTTTGTTTCAGATTGAAGAGAACAACAGTATGGGGAACTGCAGTCAATATGCACAGTACCTACGGTTGTATATCTGAGAGGACGGTTCGTTATCTTCCGTCTTGGCAGCCTGTCAACATGGATGCCTTGGTTGATGAACATTTTTCTCGATGGTGATCGATCTAAATCGTTGATGTCCACATATAAAGACTGCAGGGAGACAGGTTCAAAAGGGATATAACCCTCCACAAAATGGATCCGATGTGGGCTGAGTTGATGTTGGGATGAGAAAAGCAAAAGGTATAGTAAGTATATACACACGGCTTGGCAGTGACAACTGCCTTGGAAAGACATCGACAATGAAAATATCGTGACGTGATTCACATGAGCAAAAGTAAACACAACAAAGCGTTGGAGGGACGATGATGCAGGGCGGATGCAATTACTGTAGGTCTTGCGTCTATCCGAGACAACAAAAAAGCAAATAAAGTTGGAAGCTTACATCTTGGCAGTTGTGTAATCAATTGTGCATGCTGCAGCTAAAGTGCATTGAAGATGCATCTTCAACAAACTAAAACTTGCAGCTGTTGCCAACGGTGATGACCGACGTGGTCGCGATAGATGCCAACCAAATCGTATGCATATGCGGAATGCTTTTATCATTTCCCTCTTCTGGTTTATCCTTCCCAATGAGTCGAAGCACCCAGTCCATTGCGTCCGGGTCTGGCCTGATGGAGAGACCTAACGTGTTGTGTTGACTCTCTCCCTTGAGTGCCCACCCGTTGTTGCTAGAAGCAGAAGCGGCTCGGGCGGGTTTTTACTGCTGCTGCTGTGGCTTTGACTAATTAACAGCCAGAGGACCCTGAATTCTCAAGTTGAGCAGTGCTCGAGCTTCCAAGTGGATAGTTGGAATGGAGCCTGCCCCTTGAGAAGTCACAGATGAGTAACATTCGTTTTGGCCGTTGTCGATTTCTTGGTTTCAAGCTGGAGACTGCTTCATGCTGGCTCCGTAGTTCTTGCAACAACTTGGAGGAACATGTGAGTTATTGTTATTGTTGCTCAGCTGACAGACACTCTTCACTCTTGCAGCCAGACTATTGATACGTCGGTTGTGTTGCGGATATATCTGGCCAATCCTGACCACACCCGTCCCTCCCCCTTTGATGAGCCAAGACATGGCAATTAGCCAAGTATTGACAGTAATAAGCCGTGCAGTGAGCAGGTTTACGAATGTTAGACTATGACCCATCTTTTATGACGCCCTCAGTCGTGCTAAGGAGTTCCACAATCCTAGAACCCCGGCTGAGATCCATGAAGGACCCTGTCGGTTCACGATCCACAAAGTCTCAGGCTGAGCACTAACGCTTGTTCGAGCTTAGGAGATCAGGTTCAGTTCGATGTTGGAAGCACCTCACGACGGCTACTCGACCAATGGCAGCTGGTCAACGTTCCAGATACTAGGAACCCTTGTTATTCGCAATGCCCGTGCAGAGGGATCGCCCTTGTTCCCCTGAGGTCTTTTTTGTTCTTTGTTCTTTGTCGTTGTCTTTGGTTGTCTGTAGTGTAGCACAATGCTCACCACGCATGTCTTTGTGCTGCAGCAGCTTTGTCTCTTGGACAGTTGCTTACAGTACTATTGTCTGCAGATCTTTGCATAGACGCATGCGTCTGTGCCGTCCATTGGCGATGATCAATAACGGGAGGCTAGGAGAAGCAGGCAATATTGGATAGCGCAAGCCGGATAGACCAATAATCAAAGACTGGTCCCAGAAGCAGAAAGCCCCTTTGACGCCTCTTGCAAGGATCATGAGCCTCTCAACCTCTCACGATCGTAGTTCAGCTGGTTCTACTGGAGGATGGACAGGCTTGAATTGTCACTGAGTATCGACCTTGGCTGGCCTGGACTGGGCTGGGCTGAATTGTTATGCCTATCTTCCAATCGCATCAAGCCAAGTGATGGAGTTTCTTGCTCTACCTTACCTTAATAGATTGGCGAGGCCCTTCACTACGTCAGGATTAATCAATGTGAGGATAGGAAGGAGCCTTCTTTCCCCATCTTTGCCAGACAATTGGGTCTTTCCGTTCTTTCCGCAATCTCAAATTGCAAGAAAAACCTGTCCGGCCATAAGGTGGTTACGGTAGGAAGGACCTAGTTTCACATTTCTTTCCTTTTCCCAATCTGCCATTACTGAATTCACATCTACCGCATCGACGTCTCCCTTTTCCATCTTCTTCTCCCGTCTATTCCATTCCATTTCTCATCTGAGACCGAGACCGTCATCAACGCACCCTAAACGAAGCCAGACAATATACCTGAGTCTGCGTCTCTCATCGCTTTGCTAGTGGGACCCCATCCGCGCGCGTCCTCTATACTTGCAGCATCGACCACCCGGAGGTCACGACTTTATTGAGCGTCGCAGGCGAGAGGCAACCATACCACAGCACGTACGAGCAAGCAGAAAGCAGCAAGCAGCTTCACTAGCCGCCCTTGGATCTCCACTCCCGTCTGTATTTCGCCTCAGACGCCGAATATTCTCGTCTCGCTTCTACGCCGCCTTGCGTCCAACGCCCTGCGCTTAAGCGCTCTCCTTCTGTGCCGCATTCCGTACCTGGGGTTTGCCCGGTCTCTGGTACCAGTCGGCATTTGTCAAGTGTTGATCCAGGACTCCGTCACGGCGCTTACTGTCCATCGAATCCAAGGGCTCCTCGCTAGCTCATTGGTTGTCGACAAGTTCGTTGTAGTTTGGAAGTCTCACATCCAATCGTTGACAACCAGTCTCGAGTCTCTAACACCAGTTCACGCCAGTCGCAACATGCGACGAACGCCTTACGGTGTTTCATGAACCTCCTGTTATTGCTTAATCTCGAGCTCTCCGAGTCCCCAGCATCTAAGTCCTTAGGCGCTATCGTGGGCCTTTAGGGTGCTTTGCCGTATTAGTGGCAAGCTTCTCTATAGACTAATCCCTACAGCGGGTTCCTACATATTAACTGTGGTGAGGGCCCGTCCTCTGCTTGTTGCCTGTCATGGATCCATCGACAACTCTCTTTACTTTCTTATTGTGAGTTCGGTCCATTTTTTGTTTCTTTTTTATTTCCTTCCTTCCTGCTTGTTTGTTTGCTTGCTTGTTTGCTCCCTTACTTCGCCTCTCGCTGGTCGAAATCTGATCCACTACCTACCTTACCTATCGCCCGAACCGTTGACTCGGTCTCACTGCTCTTAATATCCATCCTTACACCAATTATTCTTTCGTTCGCTTATTGAATCGCTTTCGTCTTGACTGCGACAGCTTCAATCTCGCAGCATTCCTTTTGTGTTTCAATCATCGAACGTTACCATTCCATTCTGTACCCGCACTCGATACCTAGAAGTGTCTTATTAGCCGTGGTATGCTTTCCTATTGTCTCATTTTTACTCCCTCGCATGAAAGTTGTCTGAATTTGGGTCTCTACACGACCAGCCCCCTGGTGCTTAAGACACAAGTTTGGCAGAAAAAAACAAAATCGCATGTTTTCTTTTGTTATGACGGGCGCGCAAAGTTTGAGCTGAAGTCAGCGTCGGATCTATCTCAGCCAGCCCGGTCTCCCTTCAAGTTGTATTGCTTGGTAGACGAGACTGGAGAATTGGTTGGGCTGCTAGCCTGGATATACGGATGGAAGCCAGCTGCATCTACCGGATATCAAATCCGTAGGATCGATCCATGGGTTCCCTTGTCTCCCCACGATTGCCAGCTCTGCTACCTCATACATGTCCACCGAGTTGTTTCTCAGCCATTTACATTGAACCCTACTACCCCTTGGCCCCAACGCATGTGGCTGGCTGCGTGGTGTAATTTCCCTAACATTTTACTTTTCCCCTTGGCTTCTATTCCATCGCCCGATGACTTCCAACGACGGCCGCTGACAAGCATCCCCAGTCAAACACCCCCTTCGACCCAGTCCGTGCATCTTATTGGGTCGTGGGACAATTTTAGCCAATCTCACCCCATGCAACGAGACACCCGGCGGGGCCGTGATCAGTGGAGAGGTTGCTATTCTTTTCGTGACATTGTCTGTGACGACGTTTCCGTCTCGGCTTCTGCGACGTGCGCTGGCGTAGGCGTAGGCGTAGCTGCAGGCGCTGGAACAAGCTCAAGCTCAGGTACTGCTTCGTATTCCGTCAAGAGGCACGGTGGTCTCAAGATGGGTCATACCTATTATTACTACGTATGTACTGCACCTCTTTCCATCCGTTTCGGTATATGCTATTGCATTGTACTACATGGCTTAACAAAAGCATGTCTCTCTCCCTTGCGTCAAACTAATGAATATTTGCTGCCTGTACTTTCGTTCATCTTCACTCTTTTACCCAACCACCTAAACACATTTAATCAACCTCTTCACTCTCACATGCTTTTCGTTCTTCATCCACTCTTTTGTATCATTGCTTAATCAAGTCATTCATTCGTTCATTCATTCATTTGTTCTAACAATGGGCTTCCAGTATGAGCTAGATGGCTCTGTCGAGACACACGACCCAGCCTTGCCTTCAACTACAGCTTGCCCATACCTACCTGGCCAAGCCGTCAATACTTTAATTGTTCCTGTCGAGCAGGCTCTCCGACAGCGAAGTGCTTCCCTAACATCCATACATACTGCCGATTTAAAAACCATGGACCCCGAATCCAAATACACCACTCCCCGACCTGCACCTTCAGTACTAGCCAACCACATTCCTTACCGGGTTGGTTCATCACCATCACTGCACCACAAGTCTTCTTCCCGATCATTATCACCGGCTCCAGCGGCATGGAAGCGCTTATTTGGTCGCAAGATGAACTCAGAGGGGGAGCGTGGTCGATCTCCAGTTCGCAATGATACGTCTAGCTCTACCGATGATCTGGATGACCGCTGCACAACACCATCAGAGGGCACTCGCACAAGGGACATCTCACCTGAATCTCTTCGACGTTTTCTTTCCGATGACAATCCTGCTCGTCCCGGGTCTAACCTCAGCGAGAGACCATCACTCATCATCCCTGATGATATCGTGGAGGATAACGAGAACGATGATGACGACAACTTTGCTTCTTCGGCGGTCTCTGATGGACAGTCTTATGTCACTCGTCTCTCGCCCCCTCCTTTCAAGCGATCTCTCTCTTCTGAATCTGTAAATACCGATGTCTTTCATTCAAGTTCACTGCGCCCAATTTCTGCAAAGTCCTCTAAGCAGAGCTTGCTAGAGACTACCAGCGTACCCGCCTCTGCAGTAATACCTTCTCGTCCTCGATTGGAAACACTACGACCACGAATCAACCCTGCGACGAGTTTCTTCCTGTCGCCAGCCACGCCAAACCCTACGACGAGTTTCTTTCTGTCACCAGCCACATCGAACTTTCCTGAGGACGAAGGGATCAACTTTTTCGATCTCACTGATGACGAGGACGATGTCGTGTCAAGTAACAACAGCGACATCCTTGCATTTCAACCCGCACCCGGCATGGTTTCCACTACCGACTCCTTTGAGTGCTACAGTCTTCCCGAGTCGCGAGGACATGGGTCCAAGATCATGGAAACCCAATCATCCTACCCAAAGGTCAACTCACCATCTCTCCTCCCTCAGGGTGAATCAGGTTTCGCTGTTAGCGAACACAATTTCCTCGGTGCTCCCATTGATACAGGACTCGATGATTTTGCCGCCGAGTTGGGTTGGATGGCCGATATCATCGGCTCCAAGGTCAACTAAGTGCCCAGGCCAAACTTGCTTCATCTTCATGGCTTTATATAACAATCTCTACTGAGGATTACATTCGCCTCCTATAATCTGCATCATTTCGACAGCGTTTTCTTTTCTTTTTCTTAACAATCTTGGTCCATCATTCGATGAGCACAGTTACAGCGGGGTTTCCATTTCGGCGTTATAGATCAGAAAGGGAGGTTGGCGCAATGACCGGTAGGCAGCTGGACAAGCTCCCAATACATACACAAAACCCTGGGATGGTAATAAGGAATGGCATTTGGCGGAAAATAGACGGCGACAAAAAAGGAGGGGGCAATGGTTCATGAGACAGACGGATGATGGCAGTTACTACAATACGATTTGTAGTTTGAGTTGATTTACTCAAATTTACGCTAGGAAGATGACTTCACAATCAAGTGGTCAATCTTAGATAAAACAAAGACACAATCATAATCCACAACAACGATTCAACAGTTAATATTCTTTTTGCCCAACTACCATTCCGGTGACAAGCGTTTGATGATCATTGATTGTAACCTATTTTCTACGGCATGGTTATTCCTCTTCTGTAGCGATACGTATTGGAGGGTTTTCATTGTATAGATAGTATTATATTACCAACTCCCCTTGGGCCAAGCACTCGCCTATGTATACTGAAGAAACGTTATACAGAAAAGAAGAATGCCTTTGGTGGCCGACCTAAAGTCTACGACCCCTGTTAAGTCGAAGTCGGTATCGATGAATTGTTTGTAGTAGCTGGCAATACAGACTCAGTAGGGGCTGGGGTATGAGATTCTGTAGTAGGGATCGTTGCGGGCGCTGGATTAGTGGCATCACCAACTGCCGGTGACGCCGTACTGGGTTGTGCAGCCTTGCTAGGCTCGGGCTTTGATGACGTGGAGGACCCTGGTTCAGCCCCATTCATCTTCGTACCAGGAGCTTGGATGCCCGATGTTACCTCGGGCGTCTGGATCTCAGGGGGTTGCTTCGAGGAATCAACAGTGTCTTTATCCTTGGTGCCCTCGTGCGAGACGGATTTCTTCTCAGGCCCGCTCTTTTCTGGGTTTAAGAAGCGCTCAGGTACACCTCTCGCAGCATATGTCCCGCTGCCAACCCAAGCACCCAGAATGTGACTCCACCGATACTCGCCGCGGGTAAGACGTTGAATCTCGCGATATGCATAGGCGTTGTAATAAGGAAGACCAGTACGCGGATCACGATACCGGGCGGGATGGTTTGTGATGACGCAAAGAGGCGCAGGGGAAGGTTCTGCTATAGTCAGTACAAGTCTAAAAAGGGGCTCTAGCAAAATATTGGTAATCTTACTCGAAAGCTTATTCATCTTGCGGCCAAAGATGATCTGAGTCTGGATGGTACGGTCCTTCAGGGCGTTTTCGTCAAAGTTTTGAAACACTATCGCATTTCGGGCTCCGGTTGAAGGTTGAAGTTGAGGCTGTGACTCAGGGGCTTGGGCAACAGCGGAGTTCTCAGGACCAGAGGACTGATTGTGAATAGTGGAAGGGTTAGGGGATTGCTGGAGGTTCGTCGTAGATGACGTTGGAGTAATAGCTGTTGGAGGGTTTGCCAGGGATTCTGAGATAGCAGACGGAGCATTGTGAGCAGGGGTGGTAGTAGACAAACTTGTAGGTGGCATGGCTCCTTGAGATGTATTTGGTGGTGCAAGAACATTTGATTTGGGGTTGCCGAAACCCATCATTGGAGGCGCAGCTCCATCGCCACCGATACCAGGAGGAGGAGCGAGTATGGGAGCCGCAAGTACACCAGAGGGTTTAGAATCTGGCGGGCGAGAGAGCCCTGATGGTGAAGTGACAAATGAGTTTGTTGCTGTTGAGCCAGCAGGCGTTTGGGGAGGCGGAGACGGTGCGGCGAGGCCACTCACAGGATGGCCAAGAGAATGAGGAGGACTTGGTGCTGATATGATGGCCGAGGGCGGCGGAGTGGGAGCGGCTAGACCATTGGGAGGTGTAGGTGGTGGTTGAGGCGGAGGGGGCATCGCTAGTGAAGGGTTGACCTCTTCGGCTTTGAGAGAAAGAGAAGGATTGCCATCCTTTACCGCTAAAGATGAATCTTTGGGGTCTGAGACACAGCTGTCATATTCGATCGGAGTAACTGTTTTTGCTTCCTTTACTTCTAACGTCCCGGCTGGTCCTGGTGAAGCTGATGTGGGTGGTTGTGGTTTCTCTGTCGTGCTTGAAGCGGTGCCATCTAGAACAGCTGTGACATCTTGTCCTTCGTCTTTTTGACCTTCCACTTTCTGAACTCCTGCTGGAGGTATACTGTCCTTGCTTTTATCTTTGTCCTTGCCCTTTGCCTTCTCGCCCCTCTTTCTCTTCTCTTTCGCAGGCTCCTCGATCACCATATGCCTTCCCATCCACTCTCCAATACCACTCCAGAAAGTGATAACCGGCCCTTTGAGAGTTCTGTTGTGGAGAGCTGCCAATTTCGCTCGACGTTCCTCTTCGCGTTGCTTCTCAGCCTCTTCCCAGCGATTGAGACTCTTGCTATTTCGCTTTTCAACGATGGCCGCTTCTCGAAGCCTCTCTTCCTGCGTCATCGGTGGTTTCTTCATTGCTTCAAGCTTGGCAGCTTTCTTCTGCATCTGAGCTAGCTGCTTTATTCGGCGCGCCTCTCGCTCCACCATCTGCTGGTGAAGTTGCTCCTTCGATAGTCGGGTCGTTTGACGGGACGAGGCTCGGGTTGGTAGATCGGCGGCCGAAGGCAGCCACGAAGTGCGCTCGGATTTCTTTTTGGGCCGGGGCGGTGGCTTCACGGGTGCCGATGGTGTTCTGGTCGTGGGATCGATCCGGACTTTCTTACGAAACTTGGCGGGAATGGCTTCTTGGGCTTTTCGTTTGCGCTGAGCGGCACGGCGTTCCTTTGCTTGCTTTTCAAGCTCTTTCTCTCCCTCAAGATCGTCATCATTGTTGCCATTATCGTCTTCATCGTCGGAAGAGTCCATCTGTACGTCCGATCCATTCTCCTCGGCGTCAGAGAAGCCTTGGTCGTTCTCGTCTTCGGCAAAGAGTAGTTCAAGGTCTGAATCAGGCTCCTCGTTGGCGAGCATTGACTTCATTCGGTTGCCAGCAGTCGAGCGACGCTTTCGAGTCGTGGCGAGCCATTCTACTTTATCTCCATCGGTGGCCCGAATATCGGCGTCTTTGCTGGGGCCATTGCTCTTCTGAACTTCGGTGTCGCTATCGCTGTCGCTGTCGCTGAGGCTGGACAATGTGGAAGACAAAGGAGTCCCCATTTCTGAAGGCTTAAGTTCCGTTTTCATCGCGAATAATTGATTATATAAGCGATTTGATGTTATGCATATCACATGGCGTATTCTACTCAATAACCAAAATGATGCCAATAGGCGTAGTGATGTCGCGGCTTTACGCCTGGTGTTTTAAAGATGTAAAGTGGACGCGTTTTAGGTGGGGAGAAGCTGGATGGATATTTTTTTTTAGTTGCTGACATCACAACAGACAGTGTAATATGATAGGTGCATTCCAGTAGTGTAGAAAGTGCTCAAACGCTGCACCACGTTGTATAGGTAGGTATGCAATAACGATCGAGTGCAAAGTTATTTAAATAGTTCGGCAATTAATAATCTTATATCATGTATAACTTTGTGACTCATCTAAATGTGCGCGTCTTGAACGTGGACTGCGCATTCGTAGCTTACCAAACTCCTGACCTAACGCCGCAATACGCAAGAAACCAAGCATGAACTCCATCCTCATGACTGTTATATCTATCTAGTGTTATAGCGACTCCCTACATCTCATCTGTAACAAAATCGAGGTCATCAATAGCCCATTCCTTGCAGAACCCGAACCAGTTGCGAGCAAGACATCTCTGAGTTTCTGGCACCGCCGTACTTGAAACCTCATCCGTGGCACCTGTAGGCGCAGCGGTGACAGGTACGTTAGTGACTTGACCAGGCTCGGCAGTTGTTGTAACCTCTACCTCGTCGCGACAACCCCAGAACCTACCAGGAGTATGGCAGGTAGTTGTGGTTGAAGCTTCGCTTGTAGTAGTGCTGCTCTCTGTGGTTGTCTTGTCCTTGCAACCGAACCATCCAGGTGTCTTGCAGGTAGACGTGGAAGAGGATGTGGTAGAGGTCGTAGTCGTAACAGGCGTAGTCTTGTCAAGACAACCCCACCAACCGGGTGTCTCACAAGTTGATGTACGGGTACGAGTCCGTGTCGTAGCGGTAGTCGAGGGTGAAGATGTTGTAGTAGTTTCGGTTCCGTTGCTCTCGTACATCTTCCACTGAGCACAGTCTCGGCATTCAGGCGTCCTCTTACACTCAGGGACACCATCGTACTTCTTGATGACGTCGTCGATGACAGAGCGGATACGGTGCGTACCGATCCCAACTCTCCACCCCTTATCGGCGACAACATCGTAAACACACTCGTAACCAGCATGGCAGGCACTTTCCATGGCATAACCACCATAGGTACAAGACGCTGTTGCACCATTACACGTTCCAATGTAGACAGGGTCTGCGGTATGACCAAAATGGAACGTGCCTGTATTCTCACGCATTTGAGGGTAGTCGGCACTAGCACCGGGCGGGACTGGAAGGCCTAGTCTAGAAGCTGGAAGAGCTTCCGGTACAGCCTCAAAAGTAACAACAGGCAGACCGTATGTCATGCCCAACATTGAAGTCACGGCACCGCCAAGCGAATGGCCGGTAAGCCAAACCTGAGCATCGGGATAGAGCTCCGTGACATTTGAATAGAGTTCGCGGGCGGCGCCGTAGTATCTGTTCTCTTCCCTCAGGGCCTGAACAACGCATGTGTTGTTACAAGAATATGTGCCTGTAGCACAGTCACAGACTTGGTGCCATGTCCACTGACCTTGCTGAGCGCAGCAGCAACTGAAAAATAGGTTGTCGTTGACTTTGTCATTAGTGGTGGTTCCTTCTCCATCGAAAACAGCCGTGGTTGTGCCCTTGAGACCAATGACAATGGTCGAGTTTGTATCGTCAACAAAGACATGCCCGCGGAGACCGTCAGACTCCCATCCGAAATCGGCGCTGCGGTTCCATCGCTCTCCAACATCCTCCCAGTCGGCATCAGTCTCATGCTCGACGTATGCATTGGCCGTCATAAGAGCCAATGTGAGAACAGTGTCCTTATCCTTGATGTCAGGAGATGAGACCTGATCCATAGTCCATGCCGATGCATCAAGCACAGCTGCATATCCTCTCCGCCGGGACTCGGCTACCATGGGATCAACAACTGACGGCCTTCGATCAGCCAAGCGTTGGATAGTCTCGGGGCGACTCTTTGCTTTTAATCGGGAAATATCATATTCATCGTAGTCGTCCTCTGCTGCCAAATAGACCCTCGACTGGTCATGGACGACATCCCGTCTCCGGTGAAGGCCGGGATGAAGATGGGTGCCATGATGGTATATGTGGCGAAGACTGAAAGTATGCTCAGCAGCTGCAGGGATTTCTGGAGCCGATGGAAGGACTGGCGCAGGAGGTAATATCACGCCGTCGTGGAATCGATCATTTAAATCGCTGGATGCGGAAGACGGCGAGAAGGCGAGGAAGGATAACAGTAGAGTAGCGGTTACGCGGGCAGTCGAGGCGCATCGGAGTCCCAGCAAACGGGAGCGACGATCTGTTGTCATGATGACATTAACTATCCCAAAAGTTGGGGGATAATATTCATGTGCGATACTGGATGAGAGCACCGGTGATGTGGATGGAAAAAGAGAAGAAGGATGAGATGGAAAACGGAGAGATGGACGAAGGCAACCTTACTGATATCAAGCCTATGATGTTATGCACGCTATCGCTGAGTGGGGACCAGGATAAAGGGTCACATGGGAGCGACGACGTAGACCGTTGGGGAAGCCTACATAGTGCACGGGGCCCTAGGACCCCGATGAGTAGGCAGATCAGATAAATATTCATATTCACATGATGTTTGGCTACGTAAGAAGTCCTCATGAAAGACTTTCATGAGTCGAATATACAAGATGTCGTTGGCTAACTACATGCCTCTGTGTATTTACCTACCTACAATACCATGTACTAAGCCAGCAGATGCATCCATTTTAGCTTCAATCCATACGCTAGGTACAGCAGATGGGTGACAATAATGTTTACACGCCCAAGGTAATATTGACGATGAGAATATCACCAACAAAAATGTACAAAGTATCATAGGTGTACAATACCATCAATATCGCATCACCCCAGAGCGTGTCCTCAGATATTTTACCTGATTAGTTACTGTTTTGTCTTTGAATAGCGGCGTCGAATAGAAGTATGGACCTATTACGTGAAGATGCTCCAGTAGGTACTAATGCCCGGGCTCTATTTTGACCTCCCCGACTGGACCTGCATGGCTTCGGTTCCCCCAGCAAAACTGGAGCTCCAGGTAGTACCACTACCTCAGTAGACCTCTTAAAGGAGTGGATCCACTGTATGCTCTTTCCGCGTGAGGACGCGACAGAGCGCGACCATAGGTTGAGTGTCTTTTCAAATTTCCAAATAAACGGCTCCAGCTGCATCGCAACATTCACATTTGCCATCGCTCTCAATACACAGCCATAGACACCACCTTATCCATCACCTCTACTTCTCATTCTTGCCAATTTATAACTCTCGTCCAGTCGTCGCAATGACTGCCATGTATGTCTCCTCCCCCAAGCTCCCTTTTCCATCTGTCCCCTGTGCATAGCTTGACTTTTCTCTTCGAGCTTTGCATCAGCCTGTACTATTACTGCAGCAATAGCTAACATGGCCGTCGACTTGCAGCGAGAGTTTCGACAACATCTACTTGGATCTCTCCAAGGAGAGTGGCAAGTGCAGATTTGCCGAGACCGGTTTCGGATGGAAGCCTGTTGGCGGCGGCGAGACCTTCACCTTCGATCACAACAATATCGCCTCTGCGCAATGGAGTCGCGCTGCTAAAGGATACGAGATCAAGATCGTCCAGCGCTCAAAATCTGGTATAATCCAGCTCGACGGTTTCCAACAGGAGGACTATGACCGACTTGCCAAGATTTTCAAGAACTGGTATAGCACGGTCCTAGAGAACAAGGAGCATGCTTTGCGCGGTTGGAATTGGGGCAAGGCCGAGTTCTCTAAATCTGAGCTTACATTCAGCGTCCAGAACAGACCTGCTTTCGAACTAGCTTACTCAGAAATCGGCAACACCAACCTTGCTGGCCGTAATGAAGTGGCCGTCGAGATGGCTCTTCCCGAGTCGGGTGCTAATGCCCAGCTAGGCGGTGCCCGGTCCAAGGGCTCGAAAGCTGCCGCTGGTCGAGACCAGCTTGTCGAGATGCGATTCTATATTCCCGGTGTGACTACTCGTAAGGAGGCAGAAGGAGAGGACGCTGGTAGCGATGCCGGTAACGACGAGCAGGAAAAGAATGCCGCGACTCTCTTCTACGAGACTCTGATTGACAAGGCTGAGATTGGCGAGACGGCTGGCGATACTATCGCCACCTTCCTGGACGTCCTACATCTCACTCCCAGGTACGCTTCGAAATCACACAACAAACTCCATGTCGAGTTTTTGTTCCATCTTATTGATTGCTAACGTGTTTAACAGAGGTCGTTTCGATATCGACATGTACGAGGCATCCTTCCGACTTCGAGGCAAAACTTATGACTACAAGATTCAGTACGAGGCTATTAAGAAGTTCATGGTACTTCCTAAGCCCGACGAGGTACACTACATGCTCGTCATGGGTCTTGACCCACCTCTGCGTCAGGGCCAAACTCGATACCCCTTTGTTGTGATGCAATTCAAGAAAGATGAAGAGGTCACAATTGATCTGAACCTTAACGAGGATGAGCTCAAGAGCAAGTATCAAGACAAGCTGGAGCCTCACTACGAGGAGCCCCTCCATCAAGTGGTGGCAAAGATCTTCCGTGGTCTGGGCAATAGGAAGATATCATCTCCCGCCAAGGACTTTATCACGTATGTTCCCTGTAGTCCGTCGACTGATTTAACTGCTGACTCGCATTTAGACACCGCAGCCAATATGGCATCAAGTGCTCCATCAAGGCCAGCGAGGGTTTCCTCTACTGCCTCGAGAAGGCCTTCATGTTTGTGCCCAAGCCGGCTACATACATCGCCTACGAACAGACTCAGTCTGTCACTTTCTCCCGTGTCAGTGGAGCTGTATCAGCATTGTCAACATTCGACATTACTGTCCTTCTAAAGAACGGTGCCGGCTCATCTCAGTTCAGCAACATTAGTCGTGAAGACCTCAAGGCTCTTGAAACATTCTTCAAGCTCAAGGGTCTACGGGTTAAGAACGAGATTGACGAGGATGCCAACCTCCTTGCTGCTGCCATGAATCAGCAGATGGACGATTCCGAGGATGAAGTCGCTGCCAAGGCTGATCGTGGCTCAGCCGATGAGGACGAAGAGAGCGTGGATGAAGATTTCCGCACCGATAGCGAAAGTGACGTTGCCGAGGAATACGACAGTGCTCACGAGAGTGATGGGTCAGGCAGCGATGAAAGCAATGTGGATGACGATGAGCAAGATGACGACGACGATGATGAGGAAGATGAAGAGGAGCGTCCTAAGAAGAAGAAGAAGACGGGCTAAATGCTCCATCGTCTGCTCTGAGTGCCAGGGCATGTAAGTCATCAAGGTGAGACATAGGCAGGGTAATGGGAGCGGTACTGGGGAAAACTCTTAGTCTTTGGGGCTGAGATATCAACGGCGTTCAGGCTAGACAGATGACTTAATTCCTTTCTAGGGTCTTGTAATGATATGGTAGTCTTGCAAACATGAACATTTTCGTATTGACAGGCTCTTGGCTTTGCTTGCACGATTCATGTCGAACATGATCTTACGGTGAAGGCTGGTCATGACAACATAACACTAATGTGATAAGAGCTTGGCAATATGCTTGACGCGTGAGTATAATAAGTCAGTGACAAATAGTAATCCGTCAGGTTGGCTATGTACAGTATAGCTTCGGATGCGTATCTTTTAGCCTGTACTGTATTCTGGGTCCCTGGGCCTGAGAACAACACTTGGAGTCTTTGATCGCCCATCAATGTCAGCCGCAAAGAACTAGCGTCGCCCACCTATCAAAAGGTTCTCTTTGTGGATGTGCAGCGTTTACCAACCTTGCCAGTGCCGCATATTGGGCGGTTGATATGCAGGTGCCAGGGACAACTACCTAGATCCTGCTGAAGAAAAAGAAACGTTAGTCCATATATCCGGACGGCTCTTGTAGATCATTATACTTCACCTCCGCGTGTACCTAGTATATGTTGAGAGAGTACGAATACCTGGCTGCCTATCCGTACAAACGTATGTATATCAAATTAGTAGTTACGTGTCAATCAATGGTTTTGCTGCTTCTATCGGTGGAGACTGCATTTGTTGAACACTCTCGGCCTGGCTCCGACGATCAGGGGGGGGGGGGGGG
>JAALXH010000606.1:0-18109 GCA_012977735.1 Fusarium tanahbumbuense | reverse complement strand
ACATACAACAGCGGGGATTCGCTGGTCGTCACCGACCCAACTACTAATCCGCCGGTTAGTGGCTTGACTATGGGAGAGCGGACGGGATCCCGTATTTTCCACTACCTTTGGTCGTATGTATTAGCTATGGCGTTTTCAAAGCCTATATCCTACACCGAGAAATCATTCTGCGCTGTATCGAGGGAACAACACGAGGTTGGGATTGAACAACGAGGGATGGATAAGCACTTTTCAGATGATCGCATACCTACAGTCAACACTGCATTGTCATTGTTTTTATCTATGTCGCTGTCTTCACCGCAATATTCCTCCATAGTGCTGACCCAAGTTGGCCGGCGGACCATACTCAAAACTCTCATACAAATGAACCTCAGAACAGAACAATCCCATCGCTATACCTTCATTCCCGCCCACGACAACATGCCCACTCAAACCCGACCAAGCACAGCATCCATTCTTGCCCTTTCCGAATTCCAGAAATCTGCATGAACCTTTGCGACCCTCTCCATCAGATCTGTAATGGTCTCATAGCTCGCCTCCAACTCTTTCTGCTTTGCCGCTATCTTCTCCATCCACTGGACTCTCATCTCATTGTGGTGTCCCCAGGTACATCCAAGGGCGACATCCTCGGAAAGCATAACTTCTTCGCGGTGATGGATGAACCTCCACAGCTCCGCCCGTTCTTGGCAAAGCCTCCCGCATACACTATATTGATGCCTGATCTTGTTCATGAGACGGGGGTAAGTATCTTCCACGACAGGGCGCCCATCAAAAGTCGGCCGCTCGTAGTCGGTATAGCGGAGCCACAGGCCTGGTGTTCTCTTGAATATTCTTCCTGGGGAATACATTACAAATTTTGGGTTGGTGCTTCGCGTAAGGTTGTCAGCGGTGCTCGCGGGGCGGTAGTGTTTGTGGCTCCGGCTCTCTTTCGTCTTATCGTTCTCATGCATCACAGGTGGCACAGATGCCGGTCTGGGTGGTTGGATAAGAGGAAGAGACGCTTCCTGACCTTGGGTGAGTGGTTCCATGGTGGTAATAGGCGAGGTTGAAAAGAAGATGATTCAGGTTGGGGATGAGCATGGTTGAAGAGAGGAAGATTCAGGTTCGGGATGAGCAGAGAGTTTATACTGGATATCCGAGAGGTGAATGACGGTTTGGAAGTATTGTCCAGTGACAGCCATGACTGCTAGTAACAGCAGCGAGTGACAGTCGCTTCCTCAACTGTGCGACTTTCAACAAAGACATTTTACAAGGCAAACATTCCAGTGTCTAAGATAGAAGTACCAAAGCAAAGCAGCCTAAATGGCTGTCAACAGCTTGATCTACGTTTTTTCTCCTACGACCTTGTTCGCTGACATGTTGAGCTCTAACTCTGTCAGCGGCTACCTTCTGTCTGTTACCTGCAATCTTCTCAATCACATGGGTCGTCGCTAAAAGCCCATAGTGGGACTGAGTTGCGGGATCTCAATCAACAATCGTGTCGAGGTTATTGGTATCATCAGGAATGATGTCGAGGAGATTAAGACCAGAATGCCATTGTTTGGTCTCTTCAGAAGGTTCATTCGCTGTATTATTGATACCAAGCCAGACACCGTTTGAGTATTCTGCAATGTTTCATAGCATCACGTGCAATGTAATATGGGTATCCTATGATGTGATGACGGCGCAAACGTCCTTCCGCTTCTTTATTCTCTGCCTCGTGTTTCCCTAGGAGTAAGGGACGGTGCCTAAAGCCACTGTGCTTGAATCCTACTGCCCATCGTTGGGGCGCTCGGCCTCGACCTCAGCCTCCGCAGCCTCCGCAGCCTCTTCCTCCATCAACCGTTCAGTGTGGTGGCGGCGTTTATGGAAGGTTTGTTTCAGCGCCTCAAGCGTTCGGTCGGGGAACGCTTCCTACAAAAGGGTTACTACTTGATCAAAAAGAAAGTGTGGGAGAGTAAAAGTGTTCACTTACGGCTATTGCCGACCATTTGGCCCCGCCATTTCTCATTCGCACCAGGCGACGGAGGTCATCTCCGCGCCAAAATACATACGACGGACCAGTACCTCCCTAAATTCTGGTCAGTAAGGCGTTATTAGTTTGAGAAATAGGTCTACTTACGGTGGCTCCTGGAGTAGCAGACGACGCCTCGGGGGCATTGGCTTGCTCGGCGTTCTGGACAGGAGCAGCGACAACGGCGGAAGAAGAAGCAGCACCACCGGCGGGAGCAGAAGTGGCTCCATCGGCACCATCGGCGAGAGCAGAAGTAGGGGACGCGTCGGTCGCGCGGGCGAGAGCGGGAGCGGCGGTACGAGCAGTACCGGAGGCTGAAGGGGTGTCGTTTGACTCGTCGAGCCAAGGCCGAACACCAGGGGCGTCGGGAAGGGGCGTGCGCCCCTTGCGCAAGGCTTTCTCTTGCCACGGCTTCATTGCGTTGGTTCGTGAGAGTATATAAGATGAAGTGTGTGGTGTGCTTTAGACTTGAACGAAGGTCGGCGTGAAGATAAGTTCACTGCTGCTGTTGAAGGAAGAGGAAGTTTGGAAGGAATTAAACTTGGAAAGGAGAATGAAATAGCTGTAGACTGAGGTGCGTGGTCGGCAGTGGCCTCTATTCCCAGTCTTTGCCAGCTTCTTGGCAGTGCCTGCCAGTGCTGGCGGAAACCTATTGTAAGGGCCCACTACAATAGGTCAGCAATAGCAAAGACAATAGGCAGAGCGACGGCGGACCATGTATGCTGGAATCAATAAGAGTGTATATAATATGATGTGATGCTGGTGTGTTCTGTGAATGACCTAGCAGTGGAGTTCTATATCTACAATCGCTGATCGGGATTTATCAGCGGTCTCCCATTGTCCAAATAATTTATCTAGGAAAGGAATCATTGTTCGATAAGTGAATAGCTTTAATTCATAAATGAACAATGGAAATTTAAAAAGAACAGTTCTTGGTCAAGTGTACAATAGTAGTACCCAGACAAAGGAGTATACTACTAGTAAAGGGGAGAAAAAGACATGGGAAAAGCAACTTGACATCTCTCTTTGAGTTGGAGTCACCCGGGGATCATATAGGCCAGCTAGGTCTCCGAAAGTCCAGAACCTTCCTCATGTTTGACATTTGAGCGACGTGTAGCTACAAACATGCAAGCGGGAATGGAAAGCATAGCATGGATGTCATGTTTGGTGTGTCTTCATTACTGGCAGTCTACATCACAGGAAACACACAAATTTGGACACCATGTGGAGACGGCAAATTTGCCTTGAAAGATAACTACCAAGACAAAGATCACATGCAACAACAATCACGGAGACAAATGTGTCACGGCAAAGGAAAAGTTATGTTTTTATTCAGTACGTTATCGGTTTCCATCAATTGAACATGATCTTTGTTGCTTTCCTTCCTTATTGTTGTTTTCCCAATCAATTAACAGTACAATGCGGCACCCCATTCCTAGCAACACACTTCGCCGTCTGAGCCGAATTGATCTTGATCCAAACACCCTTCTTGTAAGCCTTCTCACTCCCCCTCGGTCCAAACTTGACGTAATATGTTCGATCGGCGAAGCAGAAAGCATCGACGTCAGTGCGAGGCTTGTGGAAGAAACCACCTCGTGAGGAGTTGGCTCCCAAAAAGTACTGTTTGCACTTGACAGGCTTGCCGCCGCTACTGAGTTGACAAAGGTGGTCTTTCATTCCGAGATCGGCCCATTTGGCGGTCCATGGTGTGCTGTTTTCGAAACGGCCGCATGGAGGGGTTTTGCATTGGGATGCTTCGACGGGGGTGGTGGCACCGAGGAGGATGGCTCCGAAGGAGAGAATGGCGGAAGGCTTCATGTTGACGATGGCTTGAATGATTCTGACTGGTATTTCAAGTTTTGTAGTTGTTCTGAGGATAGAGAAAAGACTTGTGGCTCTATGCTGACCTCGAGATCATGGCTACCAATTTATACACAACCTCATCCTAACCATTTTCACCGCCGCAACCCAACAGCATGAACAAATCCCACGATGATTAAATTTAGCAGTCAGTGTACCACGATAGTGCAGAAGCTGAACAGGAGTTGCTCCGTGCTTACAGCCACAGAAGCCAATCACTTGGCACAGCGTGGTGCGGCTGAGGACTGAAACAACTAACCCCAAGATCTAGACCGTGTGGCGTTTCTGCAATATCGTCAAGTCAAGTGCCGATAGGTCTGTACAACGGACGAACTACCTGGAGAGGAAGGTGGTAACTTTATATAGAATTGCTTTTTATGCCCATGATGGTGGTTGAATTGTTGGAATGGCCCCCAATAGCCCCCAAGTATCGCGAGATTGTCACTTGGGATTCATGAGTGGATGGCAGCAGACACAGTCCCTTGACTGGATCAACAGTGATTCATTCGATTGAACAGTCTATTCTCGGAATACATTCCTCTCTTGTCTATTTATTGATGTGAACAACAACCTGGGAATGGAGTCATCAGGGCTGAAAGGCTTAGCGCTGAGCTAATTTTAATTGAGCTTCACTAGCTAGGATGGGACAGGGAATAATGCTGTGCATAAGGCTAGAGTACATTTACCTGGTATTTGGATCCTGGAGTGAATTTTCGCTCTTCTACCGCATTTGCCGGACGAAGAATATTGCGGTGGTTTTGTTCTGATCGTACGTCTCCAAGGCTTGCAATTAGCTTCAAGGTAACTCGATACTTGCATTGTAGTTGGATCAACGTAGCCCTTCAATCTTGTTTTTTAAGAAATATAAGATAAAAATGTTCCCTCCTCAATAACGCAGAGAAAGGCAAATGAATATTCACGTTTTAAACTGTCAGCATGAACCTCAGCGCCGGGCTGTCTTGTCAGCCCTCAACGCTACAGAGTGCTTATCAACTCTTATCTCTTTATCGATTGCTTGTCGTATCTTATCGATACGATCTTATCCGCTATTCCTGATCGAGGTACAAATCGCGCTCAGACACGTGCGGTGATATGATGGGGATAGAGCGGATTTACCCATGTTCATGGTCGTCTGTTGCTGCAGGGTAATGTGCAAGCTTATGGGCTCCGAGCACAATTGAACACGATATGGTTCAGAGAAATGCAGAATTTTTCAACCGTAGCCTGGTTATCCTTTTTTTTCTTTTTTAAAAAAAATAAATAAAATTAATAGTAACGTAAAGCCCGGTGGTTGCTCAGATTGCCTGTTGCTACTACATAACGCATCATGGTTCGTCCATCTTGGCAAGTTGTAACCCCATATGGCTGGCGGATGTGTTTATGGAGCTCCCATTTACTGGATTGAAATCTCACTACCTGTTGAAACATATCTCAAAACCCACAGACGTCTCCTAGCTTTCGTCCTTGCTGCCCGGGCAGCACTCGTTCCTGACGTTCTACTGTCGTCTCGTCTCCACAGCCCGTAAATCCAAAATGGAGTCTTCTTCAGATCCTCCTATCCCTGTTGACGATCCGCCCCACTTCAGACGCGACTCTGTTTCACGATCAAAGACCATCAAGACTCTCGTATTCAAACCTCACGATGGCGTCAATCCTTTTGCACCTGTTGTTTCATCTCACAAACAAGCCTCACTGTTAATTGGCGGCGCCTTTCCTCCGTGCGCAACCACGTGAACCTCAGGGTCGGAGTGAAACATCCTGTTCGGATCGCGTTGTGATAGGCTGAGTCGTGAACCATGACTCGAGCGCACATCGGCCGTGTCCTTAAGTGCGAACTTTATCGACCGCCACGACTGCATATCCCCTCGGCAGTCTTCCACGAAATGAGCATCGCTTTTGGGTTTGACTGCCGGAGATGAGGAATTCGAATCGAAAAGGAAGCCGCGGGAGGAAAGCCTAACGCACGTGGCTTTTACAAAGGGGTTCAATGTTTCCGCTGCATCAGTGACATATCGTATACCGAGTCATGGTTTATCCGCCACTTCCAGTACGGGTCATCATCGTCATAGAAACCCAACATAACTTTTCATCATCATCCTTCCGGGGACACCAGCTTCCGGGTAATGCGTCCTGCGCCTAAGCCGGCCCACGGATCGTACCCGCAAGGGTCTTCTCAACTCTGCCCGAATGCGGTTCCACTAGCCGCAGCGCCGTTCTTCAGTAGACGCGAAAGAGGGCACTTGTCGACCCAATGAAAGCATCAAAAATACTCCCGAAGTGGCAACACCAGCTTGTTAATCAAAACATAAGCTCTAGCGCATCTCCACTTTTGAAGATCTTTCGAAGAGAGAGGAATCAATGAAAGGGGTCGTGCGTGTGTCTGTGTGTGTCTTTAATCCCGCTATTCCTCTTTCTTTCCACCTTTTCTCTCTTTTCTGAAATCGAACTCTGGAGATGTCCACATTCGTGATCCTGGATGGGGGATCGAATTAATGCTGCGAACAATGCATGATGAGGGTTGAAACGCTGGCTACATGGGTTGCTTGTGCTGCGGTTTCTGGTACTGTCAGCGCGGCGGCTTCTGTGGCGAATGGGAGTGATGCCCAGGTTCAAGCGACGATCAATGCTTCTCCAGAATGCGCGGTAAGTATTTTTAATCTCCCATCTACCGAGACATATCCTGACGGTGCATCAGCAAGGATGTCTTGTCGCGGCATTGCATTCAGACTGCGACTTGCAAGACGAAAAAAGCTGCATTTGCCATTCTCAGGATTTCCACGCGGATTTGATTTACTGCATGAGACAGCATTGTCGCGCCCCTGCGATTTTCGGTATGTTGCCTCTTTTGATGATTTGCATCCAGGATCAAGACCCCTGACATCATGTTCAGCTTCTTTGCGCCAGGTCGATGCTTTATGCGAGCGCCCGATACGCGACCGTCGAAACGATGCCTGGCCATACATTTCCATACATATTATGTCTATTCTTTGTACTGTTATTCGCATTTATACCAAAGCGTTTCTTGTCAAGCAGTTTTCACCGGAGGATTGGTTGTCTTTGACTTCTTTTATTATCTACATTGTGTATTTTGGCATTGGACACCATGGTAAGGCGCCCTGAAGACAATCGCCACGACATGTCACTGATGACACACAGCTTTGATGTCTGCATTTGGGCAAGACATATGGCAAGTCAATGCGGAGGACTTGTCACATGCCCTGAAGGTATGTTGAGCAATACTGCCAATTCAGCGCCATGCTAACATTGTCAGTTATTTTGGATCGACTGCCCTTTTTACAGTCTTCTGATGGGGATGACGAAAGTCACCATCATATTATTTTACATCCGATTATGCCACGTCTACACTCGATTCTGCCAGGTCTGCTGGGCCATCATCGTCATCGTTTCTCTCAACACCATCATTTTCATGTTCCTCAACATATTTCAATGCACGCCGATACGCTGGAACTGGGATCGCTTCAGCGGACACGATGTGGACTACAAGTGCATGGATCTGAACAAACTTCAATGGTCGATTAATATTACAAATATCATTTTTGACGTGGTGGTCTTGGCGCTTCCCATACCACTCGTCTGGAGGAGTATGTATTCCTTGAAGTTTGAGAAGGAAATATGCTGACAATTTCCAGTGCGATCAACATTACGCCGAAAAGTCGCCATCATCATCATGTTCAGCTTGGGCGTGGTCGTCTTAGTCGCCAGCTGTCTCAAAATGCGGTACAACATTCTTTACGGCCACTCCACCAACATAACATGGGATTACATGGACCTTATGGTCTGGGCCGGCATCGAAAGCTCCGTCAGTATCGCTGCGCCCTGTCTTCCCACAGTACGATTATTCCTACACAAAGTGTTCCCACAATCATTCGGACGCATGTTCGCATTTGGATCACACGCAGATAAAACGCTCGACGACCATATCAAAGCAGAGGAGGAAGAAGTTGCGCAGTGGGCTGCAGATTTGGAAAAACCTTCTGACGCTTCGCTGGTTAATGTTATTGTTCGGCCGAGAAGGGCTGCGATTAGCTTGGGTCAGGACTTTGGACCTTCGAGAGGAGGTAGGGGTGGCAGAGGAGGACGAAAAAAACCTATGACTGAAGCGAGTCGAATTCTTAAAAGTGTTGATGAGTTTGATGAGATACCACTGGTCAATTAGATAACGACCAGACAACTACAATTTCTTAATGTATACGTATGAATAAACGAAATATTTCCAGACAAAGAGATTGAAATAAAGTGACTCACTAGGAGAAATCGAATAGGCTATTCACCAGGTGGGCTGAGACCATGAAGTCAGTTACTGAAATTTAAAAAAATACTTTTCGCATATACTATTTCCAAAGTTAGTACAAAAAAAGTCAAAAAAAGAATTGTAAGTGAGAACTCTTATAGAGTCCGACTTTCTTCAAGTCGACGCGGGCCTGATTCGAACAGACGCCTCCGAAGAGAATAGATTTCTAGTCTATCGCGTTAGACCACTCCGCCACCGCGCCTTACGTAATTGTTGAAAGAAGTTGTTCAGTCTGACACTATAATCAATTGATGGAAGAAAATTCGGCTCTCGCAATCAAGAAACCTGCGATTTATCGTGGTGGTGTACGATACTCGCGCAGGTGGTTGTCGCTGCTTTTTCGTTGCTGTCGTTTTGCTGAGACTGGTTAGCCCTGTAGCTGGCATAGAATTAGGGGATTGTTTACTGAGTAACCAGGCTGTTCTGCTGGACGGCTGGCATAATGACGTCACCGTTTCCCTTTCAATGCTCCTCCATACAAACCATCAATCTACCGTACTTACTTAGACGCAATACTCATGAGCAAATTCAGACTCGGAAGACGCCCAGTCCCTTTTTAAGAAGATGTGTTGACCATCATACACAGTTTCCCAATTCGACTAGCCCCCGATCGGCTACTCTACCGCGGTCCCAGAACCAACCGAGATCCTACCATGTGATGATCACACCACCTCATTCACCACCCCAAACCAGAACTCCATACTGAGACGAGCATAGTCGTTAAAACGGCCCGAAGAACGTCTACCGTGCCGCAGTTCGCATTTCAATAGATCAGATGAGAAGGACCGATGCGATCGTCCAGACTAAACCCAGGAAAGCATCTGGTATGCGGGGGATCTGGGGACCTTACCCCAGAAAATACAACGAGTGTCTGGGGTTGACGACTTCATTGGTGGATGAAGGGCGCTTGTTCTCGGCGTAATTTATACCTTGCGCGAATGAATGCGGAAGCTCCTGTTGTTTACTTCTGATCGGACCTTGATCATTTCTATATAACTTGGATGAGTTGCCTTGATCAATTGATGAGGCAGCTCACTCTCTACCAAGCTTTTGTCAATCATTCTGGTCGTTGAAAATGTTTACTCAAGTTCTTTATGGTTTGGCTGCCTCTGCACTATGGCAGGGCCAAGCTGTCGCCTCTCCAAGCAAGGACAACTCACTCGAGAAGTTCATCACCAAACAAGCCGACATTTCCATCAAAGGTGTTCTTGCCAATATTGGCTCTGATGGCAAACGAGCACAAGGTGCAGCCCCCGGTGCTGTTGTCGCAAGTCCATCGCGACAGGACCCTGATTGTAAGTTAATCACTTCTCCGTTCTATAATTATGCTAATAATTTTAACAAGACTGGTACACTTGGACACGGGACTCGGCTTTGACATACAAAGTCCTCGTAGAGCGCCTCATCCACGGCGATAAATCTCTTCAGCGCAAAATAGACGAATACGTCTCCGCCCAAGCCAAGCTCCAGAAAACCACAAACCCATCCGGCAGTCCAGAGTCTGGCGGTCTCGGCGAGCCCAAGTTCCACGTGAACCTCACCGCTTTCACCGGATCATGGGGTCGTCCTCAACGGGACGGTCCTCCTCTTCGCGCTACAGCCTTAACTCTTTATGCAGAGTGGCTCATCTCGCATGGCGATAAGTCCAAGGCTGTGAACAAAGTCTGGCCAGTAATTGAGAAGGATCTTGCGTATACTACCAAGTTCTGGAATCGCACTGGATACGATCTTTGGGAGGAAGTTAATGGATCTTCTTTCTTTACGCTTTCGGCTTCGCATCGGGCTCTTGTTGAGGGAGCCGCTTTGGCAAAGAAGTTGGGCAAGTCGTGTCCTGATTGTGCTGCCAATGCTCCTCGTGTTCTTTGCTTCATGCAGAGCTTTTGGGCGGGTGGGTATATTGACTCGAACATCAATGTGAAGGATGGTCGCAAGGGTCTGGATGCTAACTCCATCCTTTCATCGATCCACACATTTGATCCCAACTCGAAGTGCTCGGACTCAACATTCCAACCTTGCTCGTCGCGAGCGCTTGCCAACCACAAGGCGGTGGTCGACTCCTTCAGGTCAATCTATGGTGTCAACAAGAACAGAGGTAAAGGAAAGGCGGCTGCTGTTGGTCGATACAGCGAGGATGTGTACTACGACGGCAACCCATGGTACCTGGCCACCCTCGCTGCCGCTGAACAATTATACGCCGCCCTCTACCAATGGAATAAGGTTGGGGCTGTCACAATTGACGACGTCTCCTTGTCTTTCTTCCGCGACCTTGTACCCAAGGCATCCAAGGGCACCTATAAGAAGAACAGCAAGACATACAAGGAGATCATCAAGGCTGTCAAGGCCTACGCTGACGGGTTCGTCGCTGTTGTCCAAACCTACACACCCAAAGATGGTTCGCTAGCCGAGCAATTTGACCGAGCCACTGGTACTCCCAAATCGGCCGTTCATCTCACCTGGTCCTACGCCTCCTTTGTCGGAGCCACAGAGCGTCGCTCTGGCATTGTCTCTCCCCCCTGGGGCGAGACCTCCGCCAACAAGGTCCCTACTGTATGCGAAGCAGCGCCCGCATGCGACACAACAATAACCTTTAGCGTCAAAAATGTGGAAGTTTCTTCTGACCAGAAGGTTTACGTCGTTGGCGGCGTGACTGAACTTTCCAACTGGTCACCTGATGAGGGCATCCCGCTGACGGAGGGCACAAAGGGAGTGTGGAGTGTTAAGGTTAAGATTCCTTCTGATACGAGCTTTGAGTACAAGTATATTAAGAAGACGAGTGGTGGAGATGTTACGTGGTTGAGTGATCCGAATAATCGGGCTGTTACTGGTAGTAAGTGTGGAAGTACTAGTACTCTTGATGATGAGTGGAGGTAGTCGAGGCTTTGTTAGTTCTTAGGCGCTTGTTGGCTGCTCTCGACCAATACATATTATTTAAAGTTATTTGCGCCAACTCTATATCTTGATGAGGCGACGAGGTAATCGAAAAGTTGGGTGTTCGCTCCGTATGCCATGAATAAGTCGGTACATAAATGCATCCGGACACTTGGTCGGCTTAGCAGAGGTATTGACACTTGCACATTCATACCCAGCCATTTCCCCGCTGATATCCATGCTTACATTGGCCACCGAGGTCCCAAGATACGAAGTATTCAGGTGCGTCATGTCGGTTCAGATTGTTGGCTCAATCTTTTTACAATTCCGAGACCTTATCAGACTCCCACATACGAATGGTTCACATATGGCTTATTCCCTCGCCTATCAAACCATATTCCTAAAAGTAACCACTAGACTTTTGCTTTCACTACGAGTTTCACACAATCCAAGACAAAAGAAATGCCAGAAAATATCTCTCCCCCAGAAATTATCTGATCCGAACTTGTCCATCTCTTCATCTCCACCCACCAACCGATCATCTCAACTCCAACCACCACAATGGCAGCTCAACTTAATGTCGGAGGCCCTGTGAACTCCAAGAACGCCATCAAGTGGACGTTAGCTGCCGTCGGCATTGTTGTCGCCCTCGTCTTGGTCATTGCCCTCTGTGCTGGGGGAAAGAAGAAGAAGGGAGGGGATGAGGAGGAGGAGGAGGAGACAACACCAGACAACCCGTGGGCTTGAAGTTACCGTCTACTCTCTCGGCATTGGCCCCGATGTTTCCTTTTGTCAACGCTCCCGTGCGAATAGTAAGTGGAAAGGACTGTTTGATAGTACAGGTACATGGGCTAATCTGACTTGTTGCCAGCCCCGACCGACCGATTGTACGAGCCCTCGAATTACGTATCTCAAGTACTTCCTGCGATATAACTTCAAATTACGCTCGTGTCGTAATCATTGCTGTGGAAGAGCTTGAACTTTTGTTTGCCCTTTGTCATGGTGTTTCTCGGCCGGTGTGTCGCAGATTGGAAATGAAACAAGTTTGGAGTTTTGTACGGCAGGACCCTTCATAGCTCGCATGCTAGCCGGTCTTGACCGTACAGCTGTAGTCTGTATCGCTCGTTATTATTGAATACAATTACCCGGCAAGTGCTCGAGGATGATATGCAGTGACTTAAAATAGGTGCATCCCGTCGCAACCCCACTGCATGCACCCGCTAAACCAACTCCAGCTCCAGCACCAACCTTGGCGCCAATTCGCCCTTCTAGCCCCCATCTTCCACTATACGTACCAAATTAATTAACTTTGACCAACAAAAAAATGCGACGATCATTTTGTGCCGGAATCTCGGCACCAAAATATCTGAGAACAGTCAGCATGTGCTTCTAGACCTTCTAGACCAGCCCCTGCTCTTTTGTGCGCGAATCATGTATCAGTCCAGGTCAGCAATGCAAGGGAGCGTACAGTGTGTATGCCCAAAGCGGGGGAGGTAAGAGCCAAGCCAAGGTCGGTCTGCACGAGATATCCTACATCTCACCTCACCTCACCTGATATCACCGCAACTTTCCCACAACATACATTGTACAATTTAGTATTCATGGCATCTTCCGACTCAAATCATGACGCAAAGACGTCAACGATATGGGGAGTCATTCTTTGCGTGGCCATAATTGTCATCGTCGCTGCTATATGCTTCACGCATAGATCATTACGTGGCCAAGCCATTCGTCGTGCGCTAGAAGCTCAGCTTCCGAGATACAATTTCTCTTCTGGACTGGGAAAGGAGACTGTGGAGAGCATGCCTATCGTCACTTTTAATCCACGAATACATTCTCAGCAAATAGCTGTACCGGCGCCTGCTCTTATGTCGCCGTCGGAAGACTCCCTTGAGATGAAACCTTTGAAGAGAGGACCGAGACTCTTGGCTTTACGACGATTCTTCACGATCCAGAATATTTCACGCGACGCCGAGAAAGATAGTGGTGCGACGACAACACCAGGCGACAGCTCATCGGCCGCTTGCTCAATATGCACAGAAGACTTTATCGAAGGCGCGAAATTGAGGATGTTACCTTGCGGGCATTTGTATCATCCTCAGTGCATAGATCAGTGGTTGATCGATCGATCTCGCACATGTCCATTATGGTAAGCTATTCGTCTGTGATAGTAAAGCTGTACTAATATCCTTCAAGTCGTGTGAATCTTGGATTGAAGAAGCCACCTCCCGCTTTCATCGAAAGTGCTTAGTTGGTTGAGCAGCATGAGTTATGAGGTCTACGTTTTGGTCAATGTTTGGGTCACGATATTTTCACATTCCTTTGCAAGTTTGATTAGGTGTTTGGTTTCCCACAGGTTACGTTTTGTCTTAGATTTCATGGTTTATCGTTGCAGGCAGCGAGCATCTGAAATACAGTGATCCGTCACCATCTTGGCTGCGGTATTTTCCCCTCTTCAATACAAAGCTTACAGCCCATAAAACTCAAAAAGACGAGACACCACAAAATGTCCCCTCCTCTATCCTCATTTCAAACTCACCGCTTCATTCAAAAGCAAGTAAATAATTCCACAGACCGCCAAGCAAGAGGCCGCCAGATGACATGTCTCACAATGTCATCTGAAGGTGCTTTGGTGATCATGTCAGATGTCATGATCGACAGGGATCTCCGCACCAAAGACCCTGCATATTTAGTGCCACATGGTACCGACGCAGTCCTCTAGCTCACTGGTAAGCTGGGGGCGATACTTGTGTGCTACAACCACTGCGCTACAAAAGGACAGATGATCTGGTCTGGAACAGCATCGCCGCAGGCTCACTTTTGCGCTTTGTCGGATACGTCGGATGGGATAAATGCCTCATACAAGGGCAGAGGAGATGCTTTGGGAAATCGGATCGCTTGATTTATTTCTAATGTCGCTGGAGTGAATATGTCATAAATAATTGTTTGGGTACATGCTCTGCTCGCCATTACACCCCTGTCTCCCCCTGATGCTCTTGTCTGTTTATTGAGTGCGTGCACAGGTTACTCCCGCCGCTAAAAAGCTTGTTTCCAACACAACTCATGCGCAGCACCCTACAAGATCAGAGCTTTATGGTCAAATGGAGGCTTGGCGCTGCCCGAGTGCAGACTTGCATCAAGGTAACAGTGCATGAGGAGAAACATTTGACCGAGGTGTTTAGTTTACCTATGTTACAATCGTTGCACCTCGCATCGTGAGCCACACCTGTAGTGGGCATGGAAATCGAGCTCGACCCTTTATAAGTAAACACTACCAGGCAGCAGAAGAAACCAACGGCAGTGCTGCACGAGGCCTTTCTCTACGGTCTCTTGTTGGTTTTCAAGCATGCTGAGATCGATAAGCCTCTGAGCACAATGGCGCTTCGGGCTATTAGACGAACAGTGCCTTGTGGGTATTCGCGTTCTCATTGTCGAGTAGATACAAATGCCGACAACAAGGATTCTTCAAGATATCGGTGGAAAACAACTGCCTATATAGCTCAATACTGAACAAGTGGTGAGTTACCCAACGAGTGCGCTACTCCAGAAATGACTCCAACTATAACTGTATCGACCTGTCAAATGGAACATAATCCATCGTGAACATTTGCAGGGGTGCTCGATGCCTCGCCCCAGTTCAAGCGAGCAATTTGATCTCCGATTGGAGTCGAGCGATCGGCTCGAATGTACGATTCTGAAAAGGGTCAGTTAACCATTGAGTGTCTCACTGTAAGTAACCAACTTACCCTTTTTAGGATAGTACCACCAATCCTGAGACCGAAAAGCATTGCCATTCAGTTGGGAAAACCAATCATTGTATCCAGTCTTCCGATCATGAAAAATGGGATGCTTTGACCAACCGACGTAAACTTTAGGATGAGCAAAATATTTCTTTCCGTTTGGTCCACCGCGAGGCTTATTGGCATCTTTGTCAGGGAATGTGTTTTGGATATCTTCCCAGTTCTTCTTGTCGTATCCCCGGTGCTGGGACATAAATAGTCTGGATTGACGCCATACGTTGTCTCGGCCTCTGGCCCAGAGAACAATGACACGCTCCCAGTCACTTTGACGGTCAGTTATAAGCCATGGGATAGGTATGTAGAGTGAACTCACTACCGATGTCCATCCACTTTGGTTCCATCTTTGTCAAAGAAGATATTATAAGCGACTCTGATCTCGTCGTTGTTGCATTTATTGTAGGTGTAGTAGATGGGAAAGTCTGGCCCGGGATTGGCAATCTTCCTACCTGGAGTACGGCACTGGCAGCCTACTTCAGGAAATAGACAAAGATCGCCGCCCGGGGCTTGTTTGCCTCGCTGGATAGCCCATGTCGGGTAACATGGTGGCTGGTTCTGAGACTGCCCGAAGAACCACATGGGCTGCGCTGCCATTGCGAGCGGGATACCACCAGCATAGAGCCAGTCGTTCATCTGCTTGTCTGGTACAGATGATACAGCCCAGACAAGAACAAAGAAGGTCACAAAGACTAGATAGCGAAGCATAGTCATGGCTCAATTGGAGTGAAATGTGAGTAATGGATAAGAGACTTCACGTCTGGGGGTTCACAACTGAGGGGGCTTAGGAAGGTTCATATAAGTAAGGCTCCAGACGGCGAGACCCGACAGTGCGATATGGCAGTTGCTGCCTCTTCGAATGGAAGTGTTCGCTATGACTCAATTTTTCCAGGCAAAGACAAACCTGGTCGACATGAAGCAGTCAGCAACAGCTACAATGCATGAAAGAGGAGAGGGTTTTATAACGCTGGCTTAAGCGTACATAGACAAATGGCAGTTACATACAGTCTGACGTTCTAACCAATGGGGCCAACTACATACGACAACTTCATGGCCCCCAAAGGACAATTGGGATCGGCGTTGCACTTTCAGAATTATCAGACGTTTTGATAAGAAGCTAAATGTTTGAAAGCCATTAAGAAGGCCCTGAAAACGCCCTGTATGACAATCGATGCAGTAACGTCAGCGAGCCTGATTTCAAGAGAAGCCAAAACGACCGTACGCCAATTAACATAATCCACTGACGTCTTGACCGCCAACACGTTGGAATTCGCCACTGCAGCCGAAGAGGCATTATCCAGAGGGAACAGAACGGCGTTTTGAGCTCTTTCCTTGTAAGCCCCCATTGTGAAATCGTCTTTATGTGTTGTAGCGCCTCGAATTGATGTAGTTGTCTTCTGCATCCCAGTCTCCCAAAATATGCCACAATCTGCTCTAATGCTGTCTTCCCAGGCCTTGGAAAAGGTATGCTACTTTGTAGCTTGAACTGTCCAGATTTAAGGTCCATTTACAGAGACATGCATGCGACTCTTCAGCCATGAGAAATTCTAGTGCTCATTCAAATCTCCAGTCCTTCTCCCATAATTCTGTGTGATTCAGCTTTCGGGCCTCATTTTCAAGACCAGTTACATCGGGCTCTGGTGGCGTAGGTTCAGTGAACCCATTTGATAAGAAAGTAAGATGCCATGGTCTAAAGCCAAGCCACAATCCTTTGAGTCATCCAGACCAAAAGTGCACATCTGTAAAGATGAACTATTGCACTTTCACAGTGCAATTCAACGCCCAATCATAGGTTTCAGCTGGCAGCCGAACTTGCCAAATATCCCTCAATACTGCAATACCCCGCCAGACGGCTGTTCACAGTTGGTCTTGATTTCAAGCCGCAATGCTACTCTACGTTGTGACCGTTTTCTTGTCAAACTGAACCCTTCAGCCGCATTCAACGGCAATGACAGGGTACCCCAGGCTCCGCCCTTATACCTCCTCGGTAAGTTTCTCTCACCCAGAAACAACATTATCCTACTACGAACGATCATGTCCAACTTCAGGAATGATCCGGCAGACCCGGGCTTCTCTACTCTTGAAGTCGATCATCGCGGCCCACACTCGACGCTCGAGGTCAAACCAGGGGAGGGTATTGAGCCATCCAACTCGGTCCCAACAACGCAAAAGCATTCTGAAGAGCCTTCCCAGCCTGTCGTCAAGAAGCCTTGGTGGAAGAGGTATTGGCTGGCTATCGTAGTGGTCAGCATTCTGGTGACTGGAGGCATAATCGGTGGCGCTGTCGGTGGTACATTGGCATCTAATAAGGAGCCAAACGAGACGAGCAACAGTGAAGAAGCAGCCACGACTTCCAGGTAAAACATGGCCACTATCTGGGAACACGAACAGTCTAACATGTCTTACAAGTTCCGAGCTGGCAAGTACTACCTCTTCCGAATCTTCAACCACGCCCACACCCACAACATTGACATCAACTACCATCTCGTACCCTACCGTCAAACCCACTGCAACGCCCAGTTCCGATGATGAACCTGACGATCCAATATGGGTAGGTACAAGCGAGGAGGGAGATGAGAAGTTCCACATTGCTTTTGCTTTAGACGGGACCAAGAATGCTTCGTGCAATTATGGAGTCCTCCCAGTTCCCGAGTCCGACAACCCTTGTAGTCACTCTGTCCTGTTACCTGATGGGTTTCTATATTCTTGGGAAGGATGTGGAGGTGGTACGTGGATGACTTGGAAGAACCCAGCTAGTGATGACCCTGGGTACCATAAAGTGCATGAGGGGAGTTGTGAGTGGAAACCCACGAAATTTGACTGTGGTAAGGTTGTGATAAAAGCTAGCTGGCTTTGCGGGAATGATACTCTTGGATAAAGAGGACTTTTATAGCGATAAGGTTTTAAATGGCATGAGTAAGCAATCGACGAATCTTCCTAGTAAGAGAAGATAGCTTGCAAGGTTCGATCCATGGAATGTGATACAGAGCTCTCTTCAGCGTTTTCCTAGGTCTATCAACTAATGTGTCACGGCTACTTCTCTTGGATACCCAAGGAAAACCGAGGAGACTATGTGCCCTTTTCAACTGCTGGTCTCCCAGCTCCTCCGCAACTCGTAGTTTATACAACTTTGTCAACGTAAGCAAAATAGACCCGACCGACCCAGCGTTTTCCCTGCCTTTTACTACGGTTATGGACAAAACAACATTTGCAATTGTTTCAATTGAGTTGAAGGCAAAAATATATGTCTTAAGCAAAAAGAGACATACAACAGCGGGGATT
>JAALXH010000605.1:0-14381 GCA_012977735.1 Fusarium tanahbumbuense | reverse complement strand
TATATATATCCTTCAATATAGGTAAGAAGCTAGAGATTAAACCTAATCTATCTTAGTAGTTTATTAACTACAACTATTATTTAGCGCTTATAGGTAGACATAGAATTCCAAATTACAGAATCATAATTAACGATTATTAATATAGTCCTAATAGCATCTAGATATAAAGCCCGCGAACTTTAAGTGTTGTCTCGAGCTCTTTAAGTTTAACGGGCTTAGTGACGAAAAGGTCTACTCCGCTCCGAGTTGCTTCATTTCGCGTACTCTCAGATCCCAACCCTGTGATGGCCATGATCAACGAAGGTGGAATATCGTTATATTGCTCAAATGCGCGTATCTGCCGTGTTGCCTCGAGACCGTCCATAACAGGCATAGAAATGTCCATCAGGATATACCTGAACTGTCCTGGACTTTCCTTGTAAGACAAAACCGCCTCTTTGCCATTAACCGCGGTCCTATACGGCTGCTTTAATTTCTTCATAAAGTGTGTAAGCATCTTGAGGTTTATTGGATTATCCTCGACAAGCAAAAACTGAGGGCTCGGGAAATAATCTTGAGTTGGAAGCGGACCTCCCAATGGGCTCTCATGGACTAATGGGCTAGGGGTTGGTGGCTGACTGGAGCATGCCGTAGTCGATACAGTTGGCAACGGCAGGTGTATTGACGTAGGTAGGCTAGCTCGCGACTCGGCCCAAAGATTCATTAGTCGAGACATGGCCTCGTCTAGCTTCTTCGGACTCAGACTTTAAGAGTGTCAGTAAGGATATTCTGCAAGGAGCGGTAGAACGTACGGTTGCGTGATAAATTCCTGTATTTGTGAGTGACCGCGGGACTTGTGTGCTGATTCGGACTTCTGTAAAAGTAAAGCATCGTTGCAAACTACTAAAACCGGCATCTCGTCCCATGCAGCTGCTGATGTTGGTAGACTGGATTTCCCATTGTTTATAAAGATAATGACATCCGGTCTCAGATCTTTGGCCTTTGATTCCGTGACCAGTGTCATACCGAGGTGGTCGCAACATAGCCTCTCGATCAAGTTATCCGTAGTCATCATTGGAGGGGCAACCCTGGAAATTTCTATAGAGCCAGCAACCGCGGCACGAAGGCCATAGCATACTTGTTCTTCCATGCCACGCTCGTGCGTGGACGTCACGTCCAGCATCATAGGAATTGACACCGTGACTTTAGTTCCGACTTGGACTTGGCTGGTGATGGAGATGGTGCCTCCGAGCTGAGATGTGATTCTCTGCACAAAACTCAATCCCAATCCCGTGCCGGTCGACAGCTGGTCCTCCTGCGAGAACGGTCTGAAGACTTTGTTACGCAGAAACTCCTCGCTGATGCCCCTGCCTGTATCCTCAACCACCAGTGTAACTATTCGTTCGTTGCCCTTTGCATTCTCTGGTTGACTTTGCGAGAGGAAAACTTTGATAACACCACTGGATGTATACTTGAGAGAGTTCCCGAACAGGTTCATGATAATGCGACGGATTGCACCAGGAATTGTGCGGAAGTTCCATTGACACATGGGATCATAGAGTAAGAAAACGGAAACGGCCCTGTCCTGTTGATGCTGCCCATCCCTGCCGCTTGTGTTGTTTGCTTCTTCTGCAGCTTGGGCAGATTCAAGTCGTCGCGTAGCCAGGACTCCAGAGTGTTTTCGGTGCTTGGGAGGGCTGAACAAGCCCGCTATCGATATTTGCTGGTAGCTGTGACCAGCATAAACACTTTCGATTACGTCCTCGATGATGAGGTTTAGAGGCACAGATCGAAGCATAGATTCTACCCTAACAGAAATGTCTTTATCGTCATTGGACCGCTCCAGAACCTTGGCTTGATGCTTGTCTATCTCTGAAGCCTGATTCACTTTAGAGTAGTTCAGTAAATGTTCTGTGGTATCCAAAAGGGTCCGGCAGCACGTCTCTATCATGTAAGCAAGGTTCCGCTGCGCGGCAGTCAGTCCTGATTCGCTGAGTAGCTCCAAGCCAAGCATGATTCCGTGGAGTGGAGAGCGCAACTCGTGGGATATCGAGCCAAGAACGTCCGATTTCGATTTGTCAGCTGTCGAAGTATCGAGTCGAAAGGCTTCCGATGCTGCAAGTATGCCGAGAGCTCGCAGAAAGGGCAACTCGCTGTCCCTATCGAATTCGTAACGAAGCTTTCTTGAGCATGCAAAGCCGCCGATGGACCACATTCCTTTTTGAGGATCCCATATGGGGACGAAAGCAACACTTCGAGCATCAGGGAAAGCCTGCGAAAGTTCTTTTTGCTCGTAAATAGATCCTGTGATTTCGCAGTCGTTTATACAGCTCGGCCTCGGCAATGTATGGTCCTCGTTTAGCGAAATCTCGTCTAACTTTGCCGCGGCCGAAGCGCTTTGTTGATCAATGGTGACATTACTGGGGTCGTCGAACTTGCCGGTAGGACGAGATTCGAGGTTAAAAATGAAACCTTGAGGGTAATTTTCAAGCAGATGAGAAAGGAAAGGTTGTGATAAGCCCCCCGCGGCTTCGGGGTAAGAATCACTGGGCTGGGTGAAGGAAGATCCGAGAACTTGACAAGGGAGCTGCAACTGAGAATTCAGATCATCCTCGTCGCTTATCACAGTTGGGCTGAAGCATGATCTGTCCAAGGAAGCTTCGGACTGATGATCAGATTCTGTCGAGCGCACATAATTGAGATTAAGGGAGTCTCCACCGTAGAACGCACATCCATCTACATTAAGAGACTCTCTAATGATAGTGGCTGCGTCGAAGAATGTGTTCAATGGTGTGAACCTTTGAGGTTGATCTTGGGGAATCTCGAGAGGCTCAGGTTTCATAGGAGAAATAGGTTCGTCGTGGGGGCTTGGAGAATGCTGAAGATCCGGATCGGCTTTTTTCTGATCGGGAGGATGAGATGAGCCGGCTTTTATACTCGCAGATAGATCAAGATTGCTTTCAAGCGGAACAGGCCTTCTGTCAGTGAATTTCTGCAGACCAATGCCGATTTGCCGGCTGCGCTTCAAGGTATTTTTTATTCTGTTACCCTCAAGATGATCCATGACGGTCTGTGACAGGCCTCGCAAAATGTCTGAATACTCATCCGTCCATTCCACGCCTGGTGTGGAATGAAAGACGCATAGACTCCCTATATTGATCCCCCGAGGAGATCGAATAGGTACTGATGCATAAAATCTAGCCGAACTACCAGCTTGGCAATAAGGGCTCGAGGAAAATCGTGGGTCCGTAACTAGGTCTTGCACAACGAATACAGGCAACTCGTCCGGGGTAGACGACGTACAGGACCGGTCGGCGGCACGCAGCATGTAATCACATATCCCATCATTACGCGGGATATACGATCCACAGAGCCAGAAAGCATCGCGACTTTTGTCTGGTCGTGGCGTGGGCAGCAAAGACGTGGTCGGGGTAGCCTCGGCAATGACATATTGTTCTGTCTCGTCGAATAGCGATATCATCGAACGCTCAGTCATGGTTCTACAAGTAGCCAACTGAGCAAAGCTGGTGAGGATGTTATCAGGTGATGCTGAAAGATTAGTACTGTTGCGGTGACCGATTGGAAGACACCTTGCACGTAGCAACTCATCGTAACTATTCAAGTATGTGGTAAGTAGATGCAGAGACGGCCCCAGCTTGTGGCGGTGCTGCATGTGCCCCAGACATACCGTGCGGTCTCGCGGTCACGTATGTATTCAATTACACGTGTGTCTTCTGCAGTCGACATGTTGTCGATCGGCGATGATGCGCTTTTCATGGAGAAACCTGAGGCCGATATAGGGACTTGGAATTTTGGTGCTTGTGTCGGTGACAACGTTACGCTGGATACGGCGATTAAAATTCTGATTGCTCCGTGGTTGATTATCTAACACGTGTTTGTGGCGCATGGAGCCGAAACTCCGCTCGCCAAGAGGTCCCTGCTATCTAATCAGCGGATACTTTTATAGTGTTGGGACTAGGCTCCACTACTTGGATCGGGGCGACTCCGATAAAATATGATTGGACAGCAGCCAATGTCGCTTAGACTTCTGATTATGTGTAAATAGTCGGTGGGAAAACGTCTTGCTAGCAGCTAGGCTAGATGGTGTTAAGAATCCAGCATAGTCTAGTAATTAAAGGTGCCTTGATATAGAGATTTATCTACTTTCAACCTCATTAGCAGACAATTCGATCCCCGAAGCTGCGTAGATACCACATGTGGGGCCAGCTATAGTGTCCGTTCCAAAGTCAGGAAAGTGGAGGAACTAGCCCTGGGGGCTTAGGAGGTTAAAGGATGTTGGATTGCCGCCCAAAGCATTGCTTAAAAGACTGTGGAAGGGAATAGTTGTTGGTATGGCTGGTTTGATCTTGGGCTAACGGTGGATCAGTATCAGCTGTGGCACGAGGAGACATGGGCGTCAGCGGCTTGTAGTCCAGCTGTATGCCGTTTATTATCAAGAGTGAGATGGAAGCTCTATGAAGCTCGTGTTACAAATCCTGATAGCCGACTTTACAATTTCCTGGATGCGACGTCTGTGTTGCGTCGGCTTTTGGCACTACACTGTTTCCGTTTGACACAGTAGATCTTTAGACTTGTCAAATACCAGTCAATATAATATGCAGGTCTTATAAGAAGGATAATATGTACAAGTAAAAGGTTTACATCAAGAGGCAGCGTCCCGACAAACTTCTGTGGCAACTTCAGAGCTCCCAGTCACAGGGCTCAACTCCGGTATTACCAGGCTCCCTAGCTTGCTTTGCGATGCAGTTCTATGTGCTAATTTAAGCTCCTAGCCATAAGCATCAGCTATAAGAGATACATCTAGCTTACAACATGGAAACTATGTCAGAAGCTTTGCGACGGAGATGTCATCGATAGCAACCTTGATCCCACTGCCCGCACTATCACCGCAGATGACAGAGACGCGCATCTGTGCCGGGGCGATATTGACGGAATTAAAGGTAGTTTCCCTCTTCGTCCATGTCTTGAGTGGCAAAGGCGTTCTGAGGGGTTGGAAGCCGGCATTGGTGCCCGTCAATCTGTCGATGCTCGTTTGGTCAACGAGGATATAGCAATCGATGTTTTGCGGCTGTGCGTCCTCATCGATGTACCACCAGTACGACAGGGTGTAAAACGTGAACTGTTCCAAGTCGACCGTTTGGCTGACGCCGCCGTTGTGCTCGGTGTCCTCGATGGACCAGTATCTACATAAGCGGTATCAGCTGTTCTGCAAATACAATATTGATTTATAAAACTTACGCTGAGTGGTAGCCGGAGTGAGCAACATCGGAAGTAATACTGACTGAGAGCGGGAAAGCGCTGTCTGTGAGGTCCCATGGAGAGCCCTTGAAGTCTCCATCAGGGCTAGGGTCTTCAAAAGACGGGTTTAGGAAGAGGTTAGAGGGCACAGAGACCTCGGCGGTGGTTGTTGTCGGACCTTCAGAAGTGGCCGCCTCGGAAGTGGTCGCTTCAGCAGTAGTGGACGCGGTGAGAGTTTCGACAGTGGAGGAGAGCTCAGCAGCTGAAGTGGTCGCAGTGGCAGTCTCGGTAGTAACAGACGCAGATAGTAGCTCAGTCGTGGAGGAAAATTGGGAATCTGATGTCACCGTGGCTATTGAAGTAAGGGATTCGGAAATGATTGAAGATAGGTCAGTCATCGAGGACTCAGTAACAGAAGTGGCACTCGAAAGTTCAGTGGAAGCTGAGAGCGTTGCTTCAGTAGAAGTTGTTTCAACAAGAGCGGTTGAGGACCTTGGCTTGCATGGGCCTGCGTGGCCACTACCGCAAAGCGCAAGCGCAACGAATGTCAGAGAAAAACGCGTCGCCTTCATTGTAGCCAAGTTCGTACGGTAAAGACTGTAAGTTGAAGGGTTACGCTTTCGATTTTTACTTAGGTACTACAAGGTTTTATTATAATAAGGTGTCTATCCTAATTTCCACCTTAATCGCTAGTGCTCAATAGTAAGGGTGGTGGTGTCGGCTATTCACAGATACTGTCAATAGTGCGTTACCACTTACCTATCAGAATCCTGCATTCTTTTTAAGGCGTTAAATACTTGAAAGTCTCGACTATATTACACAAGGGTATGCTGTCAGGCGTATCTATTACTCAACAGGGCATAAGGGGTTATAAATAATGTAATTCATCTGCGCGACGGCGAAAGGCCGAGTTCTAGCTGCGGGTAGGTCCGCTGCCCTATTCAGCTAACTCATTGAGTACCAGGGTACAAAACTTGGCTGCGCCACTCCTTGACTGACATGGCACTGGAGTAAGTATTTTGACAAGTATTAGCTAACGAAACCCTCGAGCGTTTCGTTTTTAGGTTCTCTGATTCCATTCTACTAGTAATTCTTTGTCGCGAATTGCAAATCATCCAGCTGCACCCGATTGTGGTTAGCATGAATAGCTGTTGGTTGAACACAGGTTGTCATAACCGAGCAGAGACAAATCAACCAATAGCGTTTAAGTCCAAGCTGGGTTGGCTTCTTCCAGTGTGGTGTCACAGATATGTGGTTCTATATAATTCGTCCATTAATGACCAATCCGCCAATAAGAGCAACGACAACGGTCTGACGCTGGACTGGTGGTCCTGTTTGCAATCTTGCACGGCCCGCTAGCACGAGGAATTTACAAAAGCTGACCCAACTCGCAAGGCGCAAACACTCTTTCCTACAGCCTTCGCCCACCTCAGGCAGATTCTTAAAGATGACAAACTGGGGCCTCTCAATCCATTTATAAAGGATCTAAAACTATACCGAGCCAACAATCTCTACGTCGTCATCTTTTTCTACGCGCTGCGCCTGAGGTTTTTCATCATGGCTGAAGCCCTGGCTGCTGTGGGTGCTGCAGCGAGCTTCGTCCAGTTGACCGACGTTTCCATTCGCACTTGCTTATACCTTTATTCATTCTTTTCCTCTCTTCACAAAGCGCAAGATGAATTCCAGCGCCACATAATTGGTGGGTAAAACCGCGACATTGGAATGAGAAATACTAACCCCGCGAAAGTACTTCGCGACGTCCATGACGCCATTCAGCTAGTTCGCCAAACCACTGCTAACCAGACCTTTCTCCGCACTGAAGACGCAGCGATAAGAAAGCATCTGCTCAGCATCACCCGTCAGCTATCGACTCTTGAGAAGGTTACCGCTGGAAAGGCTCCAGCTAAGCTCAGTGTACGATTGAAGTGGGTCATGAAGTCAGCAGAGACAGATAGGACTTTGCAGGAGCTTGAGCAACGAAAGACAAGTCTCATCCTTTTGCTACAAACAATAACTTTGTAAGATCAAACAACACTGCAGTATCATGCTACTAATGTCACCATTAGGAGAAACGCTACACAATTACGTGAGGGTCAGGAGACCAACCAAGCGATGCTGAAGTCATTAGCGACTCTTGTGGAACAGCAGAGCCAACAGGATGTTCCGACGAATCCTGAAATTTCCGCTCGCTTTGATAGACTCAGTCTACAGATGCAGTCGAATCTCCGGATGTACAAGGAAAGCCTCAGTGAGAGTTTCTCTACATTGACTAGGGACCGTGAGATAACAATACCCGAAGAATGCATGGAACAGACTCTCCGACGCGTCCTTGACGGCTACATCTTACCTCGTGTCGAAGAGTCCTTCTCCAAAACGTACCAACTGCAGAATGCTGCCACCCTTTGCCATATCCAGGAGGCTATGAGTCAAGCTACAGAACAAATACTAAGCCAGATCGCTAACACTAAGAGCGGTGGATGTGATCTAGGGTCACAGTCTATGGATCTTCAATCGGAGCCCGAACAAATAGAATGGCGGCTGAACGAGAGACCCAAGACCGGACACAGCTTTCAGGGCTCGCCATACATTGTTCACCCGAAGGGCAGCCAGACTCCCTCACCTTTGGATGAAACCTCTAACCACGAAGCGAAACCAGGGGGCCAACTGCGTCGTTCGAGAAAGAAAGACTGGTCGTATTGGGTGTCCATCCCAGTCGTAGGCACTTTTAGAATCCAATACGGAAGTCAATTTGAAAATGGCCGTCGGCTCTGGACGACACAAATAGACTTTTGGCCCTCTACTACATTTCTGTTGAGAAAGTGCATATCTCTCAAATATAGCAATGACTACGACCCCCAAGGATACATGGCTCTTTTCCCTTCACTCGCCGTCTATCCCATTGTATCCCGTGACGATCCTATCTGGTATATGATATACGATGGCAACCTATACGGGTTAAGAGGACGGTTTCAAGACCATAAGAATGGACCTCATGATCAGGATGTCAACGGGCACTCACTACTGGTGGTAAGCGTCCCCCCAAGGGTCTGGGAAATAGAGTTTAACGAGACCCAGCATGCAGTTTTCACAGGGAACCTTGAGGTGGCCCGACTCCTCCTGACGCAGGGTGCTGATCCTACAAGACCAGTGGGGTAAGTTCGTCAGCATTACCCATTGACTCGGTCTAATCTAGTAATCCAGCGCGGCACCCGACACTCTTCAAATGCTGATACATTACAACCTTGGTCGTACCGTCCTACGTCCAGTGGACTCCGATATTCTCTGTTCATGCAGGGAAGACTTCTCTCAGTTCTCCTCCTTATTTCATGTACTCGTCTCTTCTGGGTGTGACCCAGATGACTATTGTTTTACGATTTTCGACTTCCTTGCAGAACCCGAGTTTGCTGAACTAAGTCTCAACCAACAGTTTGTCGCAGATGGAATTCATGAGCCTTTTCGCGACGACGAGAACGACGGGGATGACGAGGACGACGAGGAGGAATGCTATCTAGCAGACATCCGTCAGCTAGCACTGTTCCTCAGATACCAAGGCGTCGATTTGTTACAAGAAACAAAGTACAGCGGAACCTTTGAGCTTTTAGGTCGCCAAACACCAGGAAGAATGACTCTTTCAGTGTTGCGAGAGTTTGGACTCAATAGCAACTATCGACATCCAGAATTCGATTGCATGTCGTCGCTTCTATATTCAAGCTTGTTAAACTTAAAGGAATATCCCAGCACAGTCGGCATGAGTAATTTGATTGGCTGAGGAGCGCCTGATTCCTTGTGCAGACGAAGATGGACTGATCAGTCCTACCATAATTGCAGAGGCAACGAACATTCTTCCAATCTGGAGTGGCGCCCTATGGGAGGCCGGTTATGATCCCGAAGAGGTGTTCTTGGAAGATGAAAGGAGGCGTCGAGAGTTTCGAAGACTACATGGGGCAAATTCTTCAGCCGTGGAAGTGGAAGAACTTCCGAGCTCTACACTTCGAAGACGGCTAGTTTGAGTGGAATAATTTTACATTGTTCTTAATGATCCTATACGTAGAAATAATAAACTCTCTTATACCCGATCCAGGAACCTAGAGCCCTAGCTCACTGCATTGTCTGGTGGGTAAAGATATGCAATGTACTCCCTGTCACTTTTAGATAGCCTGGTGTTTGCAGCTGTGAAGAACCCGTTTGTGGTGAGGGAAGCAGGTATAGCATAGGTCATGATAGATAGCCGGTCGAATTGGCTGGCCCTCATATGCGGGTAGTAATAGTAGTTGAAGATATTGCGATCCACCAAGTCAGTGGACCAGCCAAAATGCGTCGCATAGTACTGGTAAACCCTTGGCTTGTCCCATGGAATCTCTGCCAGAGGAGATTGATGCTCATGAATACACCCAAGGGCATGACCAAATTCATGAAGAATGGTACGTGCGAACTCAATTTCCTGGGTAGTATCAGTCAACCACCCAAAGTTCATGGTCGCTTGATCTTGTGGTATGGTGAGACACTCCGTTCCAATGCAAGACCATGTCTGGTAGCTCCCATTGACGTTGACGCGGACCTCTGATTCGCCTGAGTCGACAAAGACGAATTTCACACCGGAGTAATTGTTCCACTGTTCAGCGTACTCTCGAATTTTTCGTTTGACTTTCTTAGAGCCATTGAGGATTCTGACACGAATGTTGCGTTTGTTTCTCCACAGACGTCCCACGGGAGCGGCAAGGTGCTGGCCGTATGTTCGTGCATCATATCCAGTCGGATAAGGGCTGTTCTCTGGGTTTTCTTGGACGGACAGTTCGTCAGCCAGTTGGCTGTCGATGGATATTTGTGTACAGATCTTGATGTCAGACATGATGATAGCGTGGGCCTGGGTGTATAAGCGAAAACGAATGGTGTGATAATACATTAACGAAGGTCAGATTATATACTAGCAATCCATCCTTGTCCTCTGTGGTCTTTCCATAGAGCCTTATTGTGCACACCTTGTTCCCTGGAAACCTAATCTCACTGCATACCTTTGTGTGACTGCATTTTTGCGCTAGTAAGCCCTCTGTTATCATCATGTGCAACAGTATGTCTATAGCAGAGCCTCAATTACATCACATACCAACCCTTTCGATGGTCAGCTGGAACGCGATAGGTGATACAAAAACTCCAATTCCCTCAATACCGTATCCACGTCAGCACAGAGTTGTAATCAAAACAGCCCTCTTGTGCAACAATGTTAGAACAAATGCGATTGTAAATTTGGTTATCCGAGCTTCAAGCATGAAACTGAGGCCCATCACACCCTTTACACCCGGTCGGTATGCCCGAAAATGCTGACCAGGGAAAAGGCGGTTATTGCTGAATTCTATTGATTAAAAGTGGAGAAAAGAAGCGCACATGTCAGCTCTTACTACAGCTAAAGTGCAGCACTCAATCACTAAATCTGGTACCTCCATTTCACGTCAGACAATTTTTCGCACTCCGACAGCAATCAACGCCTCAATATGAGGCTATAAGAACAGGTGCTACGGCAACTTGAGGCCTGTCACACCTATGATGCATTGAGTGAAACAGGCTGTACAGTCAACCAATCACTCTGTTGACCCCGCAACATAAATCAGGCGGATATCATCAGTATATCCAGATGCCTTCAGCAGTTTCTCACGCATTATCAGCGACGCCAAAGTCTCGAAAATCATGTCTTCAGGCCCTACTAAGTTCTTCGTATCATCGCTCCACGGAAGCGCTGCGATTTCCGACGGCGAGTGTGCCGTGAATATCAGTCCGTCAAGTCAGGGCGCTATCATAAGTTCGGAAAGTATGAAATCCCCGCGAGCCAAAAGCCAAGACGCTGACTAATTGACATAAGAAGAATCAGGCTCTGGAAAAGTACATTTCGCGCTCCCAACCCTCCCATCGCCCCCGGAGGACTTGCTCACCGGTCATGCCACCATGTCGGTCCAGCTTGAAATCTCACTTTCCCCGCATCCACAGCCTGATCCAGACGCCCTCTGCAAAGTCGCCCGAGTTGAGTTACATGCAGGACGTGATCAACTGGGACAGTGGGATGCTGGAGAGAAGGATAACGATTGGTCGATCGATGACGACATAAGAATTCCTGTTTGGAGTGATATCGCAGGCGCCGGAGACAATGCTTTCAACGACAACCCGAAAGGTCTTTGTGTCACCTTGACATTGGAATTTGGTGGCGGCTTATCTCTGCTTATCTCGTCTGTTGCTCTGATACAGTCGGTTGAAAGTCTGCCAAAGCCGAAAAAGCGATTCGGTGAAACATGTGTTGTCATTTGACACAGGGCAGAAAGACTTCCTCATTTTCAATGACGAGATGATACGGAATGACTGTCGTCAGGATATCATTTTCTATCGCAGGGATTGTCTCAGTAGGATTTCACTCAAGGGGGTCCACTCGGGTTGGCGTTGTCATGTTCTCTTAGCACATACAATATTCAGAAGGATCTCAATCAATTTGATCGCCTAAGCTTTGAGAGGCTCACGTCTGCTCTTGATCGGTACGTAGAGAATGCTGTAACTCTTAGCCTAACGGAGGAGATATACAGGACGCATTACGGATCCCATCTGTCTATATAATAGTCCTCAAAGCCCATAGGCTCACTGACAGACTTTCTCAACAATATCAACCACCTTGCCCATTGCCTCCTCACTCAAGAAGGGAACATGTCCTGAATGAATAATTTCAATCTGGACACCCTCTCCCATAGCTCCAGCCATAGCCTTTTGTCCCTCCACAGGGATGGCGTGATCATTATCACAGACAACGTAGGTCCTTGGCACAGTGATATCAGTCGCGACAAAATCTGTCGCCGTCTCAAAGCTTGCAGTACTATGATGAACGCAATGTGCTATGGCCTTGTCGGCTTGGTCAGAAGGAAGATCGTTGTAGAATGCATCCTTGGCCCCATCGTTCAGATACAAAACATCTTCCTAGTTACAGACAGGTTAGCGTGGTATAGCCGACTCGGATGTGAGACGTACAGTTCTATCTAAGAAAGTTCCATACGTTCCACCAATAGCAGTCAAAAGAGAAAGCCCCTTCACTGGCAACGCAAAAGACGATACATAGACAACATGTACGATACCGCCCTTCAAGCCCTCTGCCTCCCGTTCTTGAATCTGGTAGCCTTCGGCAGCTGCGGATCCTGGAATACCGCCATAGCTGTGGCAGACCAGAACGATCCGCTTTCCTTCATCTAGTGAAGGCTGCAGGGTCTTCCAAATAACCTCAACATCATCAAGGTGTGTCTTTCCCTTTATGGCCTCAACCTCACCAGCTGTGACATTCTCGGGTTGAAGAACAGTGAAGCCCTCAGATGTCAAGGCTTGGGCGAAGGCTTCGTAGTGAGGTCTGCGATGCCACGCGCCTTGGACAATAGCGATGACTGGCCTTTCGGTGATGGAAGACATTTTGAAAAGAGGGTGATGGATGAGATGTTGGTTATTTCGATTGAGTTGGTGACGCCAACGACGGGTTATATAATTGGTATTCTAGGTGAGCACTAGCCACGACAGGTTAGGCAATTGTTGATTACAGTCAGCCTTATGGTGATCCTGTGCCGTTGAAGTACATGATAGACCACTCACAATCCTCTATTCGCGACTGAACCCGCTTTCTCAATCACACCAAACCAGTACCAGTTAGCAGAAGGATCATGGCTTATTAAGAATTTCCACGTCAAAATAAAAAGTGGTCTGGATGACCATGAACTGTTTGCATTGGCCACTAAGATCGAGAATCAAGAGATCCCAGCTTACCAGCAATCGCTTCATCATCCTCGTTAAGAGCCTCTTCAAGAAGTCGAATATCTTCTCTACGGCCGAGCGTACGCCAATGCTCCCGCATCTCTGTCATCGCATCGTAAAGCCTTACTGGCGACGCGGGATCGTATCTTGCAAAGTCGATCTTCTCGTTGTTTTCGTTGAGCCATTTGAGTAGGTGGACAATGTCGTGAACGTCGGCATTGTACTTAGCTACGGATTGAGGTCGTGTACTTCCAATGTACTGGGCCGCGCGCTTCATTTTGGTGAGGATGAGAACACTGGGGACGAGAATTGGAATGGCTCCTTGCAAGGTTAGATGAGAGTAAGAAAGTACAAGGGAATGACATACCATTGTCCGGGTAGAAAACAGAGATCTTGCGAGGTAAACCAAGAGACCCAAGCGCAAGCGTCTCAATAGGAATACGCTCCTTGCCCTCGCCAGGAGCAAAGAATACCTTCAGGCCATCTACAACAAATCGAGAATCCGCTGTGCAAACGATATCCTTGAAGCGTTCTCGGATGATGTTTATGTCCATATCAACATAAACATCGATGTCGAGAGTAGAGCGACCACCGCCGAGGAGGTACACGGCGAAGCCGCCGATAAAAGCAAACTTGATGTCATTCTCGGCGAGGATTTTTGAAAGAACCTCTGCGGCTACTTTCATGTCGTTGAATTGTGACGGAGTGACGGGCTCCATGATTGAAATCATTGTTGCTGCTTGGGTTGACGAGGAATGATTGATTGCTTGAGAAGTTGAAAATCGGGCATTTCTGATCAGGAGGGAATGTCTGACTTTTCTAGAGCTACGAGGCGATTTCCTAAAAGTTACAGACGTTTAAGCTTCCATTTCTGCAAGCCTTGTGACTTTGATTCATCAGTCCGGTGGTTCTCATTGAGCAAAGCATTTGATATGCTCTTATGGCGCAAGGCAGCACAACAAGCCTTTCAGCCACTGGTAGCACATTGAATTGGCAGCACCAACCAGAACTCGTGCACGCATGGGACGCTTCTAAATCCACAGCGTCTATTTGACTTCCAGTATGACTCATCCTTCCCTGATTGTGTTGATTTAAACTGTACGACTTGATGACTGATCTTCAAAAACCTTAAATACATCCTTTACAGTGTCTCTCACCTCATCATCATGGCTGGATTACCTGTGCTAACTCCTCACATTGTTAAGAAGAAAAATGGGATACTATAAGACCTTGTTTCAACTTCTAACCATTAACTTTTGAGTGTCTATCACTTGCCGTTGCAAAACAAGTCTACATTACAGCCACGTCAAGTCCGACTTCCCACCCGGCATCATAATCCTCAAAGGCTACGCCTTCGTAGCATACATCTCCACTACAAT
>JAALXH010000604.1:0-25732 GCA_012977735.1 Fusarium tanahbumbuense | reverse complement strand
AGTGTCGCATTCAGGCAACAGGGGGTTGGTGCAATCACTGTCGTCAGAACAAGTGACGCCTCCGACAACAGCTTCAATACATAGGCCCGTAGTAGTGTCGCATTCGGGTAACAGAGGGTTGGTGCAGTCGGCGTCGCTATCGCAGGTGACACCCCCGACAACACTTTCAATGCAAAGCCCAGTTGTCAGGTTACATTCAGACAGCAACGGGTTATTGCAGTCAGCGTCAGTTCGACAGTTGACATTGGGCAAGTTCAAAACACAGGTGCCAACACTGTTGCAGAAAGGCCTGAGAAGGGGGCACTGCGCACTCGATGTGCATGACTGTGCCTTGACTGAACTGCCAAAGAGGGAGAGGGCCGTGAGGCCGAGTAAACGAGTGTTTTGATGCATATTGACAAAGAACGAATGAATGTCAAGAAGGAAGAAACAAAACGAGGGTTGAAAGGGCTGATGCTTGCTGAATGAAAATTATTCTCACGGTTCAGAATATCATCGTTCTTATACCCAGAATCTAGATGTTTTCATCCCCTGACTTACCCTTTGCGAGGTTGCTTTCATGCATCACATTCCAAGATATCCTCAGGTTTATTGATCACGAAGAATCATTCCTTGTCAAGAGACAGTGACATTGTTTTCGCCCTGGACAGTTAACTGTGTGTTGTCCAGGAGAAAATAAACCTCCAGACGCTCTGGTATGCCCCTCTGCAGGGTGTCATCTAGGCATCGCCAAATTGTTTCTCCTAATCGGGTAAGGAGATCTGATGGCTTTTGCAGACATTGTAACCTGTCTATGATCCGGCCACGGAAAGTGTTATCGAGGAATGCTTGGCTGATGGGCGAAGCATCGTTCAAGGAATGGGAATAAGATGGACTAGGTGATACAATAATGATTGAGATGCACGGGGGAAGCGTAATGCCGATATGGAGGTGCCATTGTTGATTGTACGTAATTACCAAGAGGGAGGCTTGGAACAATTGCCACTTACCTCTGATCTTGGTTGAATTACTCAAGGGGTCGATGTTTCCAGTCGTGGTGGTCTGCTCAGTAAGGCCTAGCTAGGTTGATAGAAACATTGAGAATTGTAGCCTCTGCCTCTGTGGAGACCACATAGATCACGGTATCTCTGTCAAATCAGAATTTCAGTTATCCAGTAACACTGCATTCTGAGAAACTTGGGGAATACAATGTTACTAAGGTCACAGAGGTATCTATTTGAGTTTTCGAAAGGTCAGTTATTAAGTCGTTTAGTTTCACAGGGGTGTACCTTGCCTAAAAACTGTATGTTCAGTGTAAACACTGGATTGGTACTTCTGTATACCTAACTTAACGCAAGGTACGAAAGGAGGTCACTACCTACCACAGTATGCATTCAAGAGAGCAAAAATGTATAAACTAAGCCCCTGTGCTGGGTCAGGAAGCTAAGCAGGGGGTTCGGGGAATAACCTATCACTTGTCAAAATCCCGTTGTCAATGGCAGGTCCTATGATCCAGGGGGCGAACCTCAGCTGGCACCCTCCGGTCCGTAGATCTAACGAAACTGGCAGGTGGTGGGCCACAAAAAAACCGAGACTCTTTCTCCCACAAGGCCAGTGACAAGGTGTCTTGGCATCTCTGACTTTTGCTTCCCACCCAATTAGCGACAATCACTGGTGTTTCCTCAGATCACCATCGGTGCTGACCTTGATAGCCCACGTAATTTGTTTCAAGCCACTTGTCGGTATACTTTTAGCCGGACGGCATATTCCGAATATTATCATTGCCATATTGAGATGTGACAGAACGAGATTCGTACCCCGGAGGAAACCTTCCAACCAGTACCAATGGAATATTTCTTCTATAGCACCAGTATTCAACAACTAATAGAAACATTCGTCATTTTCATGTCATGTTCAGAGACAGCGTTAATTTAAGATAGCTTGGCTGTGGGGAAGACGAGCAGTAAAAGGGTGCTAAATGTGTCTAAATCTAATGGTCCTTCGGCCGTCGGGCCCCGATGGAGTACAGCTCGATGGAGAACAGCTCTATATGGGACGTTACACAAACTACCGGAAACACAAACTGTCGGAATACAAGTTCCGGCTTGCTACATGACAGGTAAGACAATTGCATCTAAGACACCAGCGGCTGAACGTTTTTATGGCGGTGAGTCGTTCTTCATCATAGGATAAGGAAAATTGTCATCCAAATATGATGTAGAACAGATTAAAGGTTGCACTACTGGCAATAGAGCGGTCGAGAGCCTTCGACAGATAAGACACGAGATGACACGAGGCGTTTGTGGAGGTAGACGGACTCCAATCGATGGGCGGAAGTTGACATCTGAAACAATTTCAGGACTAGCAAATTCCGGTTATCCCAACACAATTACCCCTAGCGAATGTCCGACCTCCCCTGGACCAATCAACTACAACGCGTCACAGTGAGATGCAAGGGCGGGGAGATACTGTGTATCCACGATACACACCCTAGGATGAGGAATGTACGATCAGAAACATTCATCTCAAGTCTAGATCGATCTTTTACCGGTCCCCCACATTACGGAAATTACGGTGAATAAACTGACAGCGGAATTGCGGCTCACATTTTGAGAATTGTGACTAACTGAAGTGAAACATCACCAGTTACGTAGCTCTGTCGTAACCGGCAGTGCACAACCGTCTGACACTAGCGATACTTTATCAGACAGCTGAGACACTCAAGTCCTGCATGTCGAGGGCAGTACGTTGGGCACATCAGGAAAAAAGCACACTCAAGTGCAGGGATAGAAAGACAAAATGGACGTGCATACCTTGAACCAACGGCAGAAACACGCAGCAGCTGAAAAAATCTTTAAGCCACTTACGACACGACATTTAGGTTTATTTTATTAGACAGTTCTTGTGTAACAACAGCCCCTCGTTTAAAAATGAGAGCGCGATGTGACGGCTAAGGAATGAAATGCCTCTGTTCACAGCTAAAGAAAGATCAAAATGCTCTAAGATAAGATATGCAAATTACAACAAGAGATACAGATTCTAACCTTTTTAAACCGAGTCCTCTTACTGTAGAGTTGTCATTAACCTAATACTGCTTCAGAGTTTAAAGATATTAAATGTGTATTTAACTAAGGTGTAGGGTACGTAATAGTTAGCAGAGTACAGTTTACTTTTTAAGCGAAAATCATAATGTTTCATTATCGGGCATCAGATTAAGTATCTATCTTCGAATGGAGTTTAATTATGAGATTTTACATCGACAGGACATTTGATGTTATCGTTAAGTTGTAAGCTTCTTGGTTCAAGACACCGTCGCTGTATCACGCGGCTTCATCAGCAGCATAAAGCGCAAGAATAAATTATCCGTAGAGTGGAACCACTGAGGCTCTCCTTCCAAGCAATTCCACCCGTTACGGGTTTCTTTCCCTAAGCGAGGCTTGGCCGATACTTCGGTGAACAATATCACTCATACAACAAGCCATTATTCCCACATCACACCATAAAAACGGCTGTGGAGGTGGGTCAGAAGCCTTTCGCTAGAAATTAACAACGGGTTTATCGAACGCTATTACAGTAAAGATCATCACTAGGGAATTAAACGAACAACTACCATTCGTCTAGAAAGATTGTCGGACCGATACAACACGCGCCAAGTCCATGTTCTCGGTGCGATACCCCAGTTTCTCCAAAAATTCTTGCATCATTGACATCACCGTTCTCCAGATCAACGTGATTTTAAGTTGAGGGGATGCGGGGAAGACTTTTCTAACGGGCCGATATATCGTCTGGTGTTTATTTTCTGGGGATATAAAAAGGTAAATTAATCGCAGTGGGATTTTAGAAGAAGCAGAGTCGTTCTCGACATAACTAATCATGATGAGAAATGCTTTGTTGTCGACCTTTGTTGGTCTTGTCGCCGCCCAGTCTTCTACCACTATTTCTGTTCCTACTGGCACTCCTATCACCGGTGATTACAATGGCACCTACCGTCCTCAAGTCCACTTCTCTCCACCTTCACATTTCATGAACGACCCCAATGGCATGTTCCGTGATGCTGATGGCCTGTGGCATTTGTACTACCAGTACAACCCTACCCAGCTCGTCGCAGGAAACCAGCACTGGGGCCACGCAACATCCAAGGATCTCTACCACTGGGTGAACCAGCCCATTGCCATCTTCCCTCCCGACAACGAAACCTTTGTCTTTTCGGGAAGCGCAGTCATTGACGTTAACAACACTTCTGGCTTCTTTCCTGATCAGGACAATGGCGTTGTTGCCATCTACGTAAGTGCTGCGGGAAACTTATTAGACTCCACACTAACACCGCCACAGACACTAGCCTCCTCAGAGGTGCAGGACCAGGCCATTGCGTACTCTCGTGATGGAGGATACACTTTTGAGCCTTATGAGGGAAACCCTGTTATCGGCAGCACGTCCAACCAGTTCCGTGATCCCAAGGTCATTCGATACAATGATTCGTGGATCATGGTCGTTGCTTATCCTCAAGACTTTAAGATCGGTATCTTTGAGTCTTCCGATCTGAAGGAGTGGACTGCTACCAGCAACTTCTCCCACCATGGCTTGCTCGGTCTGCAGTACGAGTGTCCCAACATGATTCGCATGCCTTACATCGATGAAGAAGGAGAGAAGCAGGATGATCTATGGCTCATGGCCATCAGTATCAACCCCGGAGCACCTCTTGGCGGTTCCATTACCGAGTACTTTCCTGGTCACTTTAACGGTACTCATTTCGAAGCCGTGGATGCTGCTGCTCGCATTGCGGATTTTGGAAAGGACAATTATGCAGGACAGTGGTTCTACGGTCTTTCCGAGGATGAAAACCCGGTGTCCATCGCTTGGGCTTCAAACTGGCAGTACACGCAGGTTGTTCCTACGGGAAGCGAAGGCTGGAGGAGTGCCATGAGTCTTCCCCGTGAGAATTACCTCACCAAGGCGAAGCGTGTGGGCTGGAAGATGGTGTCCGTACCTTATGATCTCAGCCCCGTTATGGGTCGCGAGCTTGCTTCCAATGATAGCTTCGGTAACTCTACGCTTATCGTTGACTACTCTGACGTCGAGTCCAACGCCATCTACTGGGAAGTCAACATCACTGGCATTCCCGACACTGGCATCTCATCTACCGCTACCGTCAACATGACCTTCCTAAGCACCGTCACCGATGAATCCCTCAGGGCTGGTTACTACCTCGGCGGAGACCCCGTCTTCTTCTTCGACCGCGGAAACACCCGTGCTTTCGACAACATTTTCTTCACCGACAAGATGTCCGCTGGAAGTCTCTCCCGAGACGATGGCTCATGGAGCATGAGCGGTGTGATTGATCGATCCATCTTTGAAGCCTTCATCGATGGTGGCGTTGACAGTATCACCAACACCTTCTTCGCTACTCAGCCATTGACTATGATGATTCTCAGCGCTAATGATTTGCCTGAGGATGTCAATGTTAGTGTCAGGGTTCACGCTTTGGAGAGCGCTTGGAGGGAGGAGGAGAGCGATGATGGACTTGTGCGTGGGAACACCACTTCGACCAGCTCCGACTAAGTAAAGCGAATCATTGTATACATACACGTACAAATTTGCAATTGGATTTAATGTTTATGAATCCTTGTTATCTAGACATTAACCCGGGGATGATAGTACCATTATCCCGCATAAGCAGGTGTACGCCAATGGAAGATAGGCTAACGTACTGTACATCCCAGAAAGAATATAGGTAAAAAGTATTTTCCAAGCTGAAAAATCTCCTTTCTCATCGGTTGTTGTGTTGCGTCGGTAGATATCATGTGTAACAACAGTTGAACTTCGCAAGCCTTTTGTTGTAGCGGATACTTAGCAGTGGAGATTATTGTCCGTGCTGCAGCCTCGGCGCCTCGTAGCCCTTTCTTACTGGCCATACCTGATCTGATCTGATCAATGTGGTGGCTGCAGGCCATTTTTTGAAACCAACAGATGTTTCTCACCATTAGCAATCAGATGCCTGACTAGGACTTCCAGGTGATTACCCCTCATTTCATCATTCAGCTCTTTTCACGTCATCTCTACCAACGCACTACCCAACATTGTTAGCGCAAAGGCTCATCCTGCGTATTTCGTTCCATTACCATTTCGTCCCTTGTTATCTGCGCCAGTCATATCCAGGTATCATTCCTCTTTAGCGAAATGTCGCTGGGGACGAGAAGCGAGCCAGTGAGGCTACGCGACAAGATAGATGCCGCACTTCAGAATGTACGGCCGGAACAATCTCCGAAGACCGCTTTCATCGAAGTCTGGCAGGTTGTTCAATCCGATTACGAAATTATGCGTCAGACCGTCCACCAGTATGTCTCCCGTCTTCTTGACGAAAAGCGCGTACGTGCAACTGTAGCCAGTCGCACAAAGACCCTAGAGTCTATCTCCAAATCTATCAACCGCCGCGATGATGCCAAAGCAAAGAACCAAAACAAACGTATCGGTCTCCTCAAGACATATTTGATGATTTGCACAACCTCGTAGGTCTCAGAGTGGTTGTCGATTACCCATCTGGCTTGGATAAGTCTTTCCACTTAATTGAGGAAAGCTTTCAGATAAAAATGTTCAACTCCTTCTCTTCAGATCGAGCTATCGGTCAACAATGGAAACCAAAATTTGGAGCCTACGAAACTCGCAACTACCTACTCCGTCTGGGCTCCAGCATAGATCTTTCGACTTATGTTGACGTCTTGTTTGAGATTCAAGTCACCACAATGGCAGAAAGCTTATACAACAAGCTAGCTCACCCGCTCCTCTATAAAGCATCACAAGGTGGACTGTCACGCAAGGAAGAGATGATAATTGACATGGGCCATGGCGCCGCTTTGCTCTATTGGATCACTGCTGCCTGTATGGAAGAGAGGCTCGAAGGCAACTTCGATGGAGCCGCTCAGACAAGCAGATTCGCACAGTCTGTTAGACATTTGGCTGGCCATGAAGGGACAATTACGAACCTGGACGCCGTGGTCGATGCAACACCCGATTTCCCATCCACCTCGAAGGATTCGACCTCGATAGACTTTCTTTTAAAGTCACTCGCTGATATTAGACTCACCAACACCCCTGATGAAGATATTTGGGATAGGATTAGAGCAACACTAGGGTTCGTAGCATCTATAAGTTGGAACCTTTCGAATGAGAAACTAACAATCTGTGTTTAGGCTTGACCAGCATCACCTACTCGGCTCACTTCCGACAGTACCTGAAGCACGTTTCGACAGCAAGGATTTTGAAGATAGTCCCAAGTGCCACAAGAAGACTAGAAAGGAAGTACGAAATGCCATAACGAGTTGGCTGCATGCTCCTGCTGGAGTGGGTAAAACCACTCTGGCACGAACACTTGTGGATGACCTGAGAGCTTTGCAGTTGGCAGCTGGATACTTTTTCAAAAGAGGGCATGATTTGCGAAACGACACTTCTCGCGTATTCCCCACGATCGCTAGCCAGCTAACCAGAACAATTCCCTCTTTCGCGAACGCCCTTCGGCTGTCCATTGGGACCTTGAATATTGAATCGATGGATAAGCTCGCCTTACGAGAGCAGTTCAATACACTCATATACAATCCCCTCCTGTCTATCAAACATATGCCGAAGAACATGCTCATCATCATCGATGCCCTAGATGAGTGCACGAAGCCAAACGATATCCCATTGATGTTAGAACTGTTCGCACAACTCAAAGGCCTCGAGGGATGTCGAGTTCGCGTCTTCTTCAGTAACCGAAACACCCGATCTGTTAATAACGCCTTCCTTAAAATGACATATCGTGAGATGGCATTACACGAACAGTTTTTGGACGCTACTAGACAAGAAATGAGGACAGTTCTAGAAGACGGTCTGGGGGAAATCAAACGACTTCGAAACGTCAAACAAGAGTCATGGCCCGGTGCTGAAGACTTCAACACTATTCTTCATTATGCGACAAGTCCCCCCCCCCCCGCTGTTCATTTATACCTCAACCTTATTACGCCATATTGATGGTAGAGACCTTCACAAAAGGCTCCAGAGATGGCTCGAAAGATCCAGAAATAGCATTTCGCAGTTAGACCATATCTACGATCCAATCATGAAGTCGATCTTAGCAGGCGACAGGAATGATGACATACAAGAGCCATTAGACCAGGTAGAAATCCAAAGCCTTCAGCTTATCTTGGGGTCCCTCCTTCTCCTAGCTAGGCCTCTCTCAGCAAACGCCCTACGGAGCCTCCTTGGGATGAATGAAGGTAGATTTCAAACGACTCTAGGATCTCTTCACGCAGTTCTTCACGGCCCGGATGATAAGTGCCCAATCAACCTAATTCACAAGTCTTTCGCGGACTACATGCTCGGCATAGGCGACGAGATTGCAGGAATCGCCAGAATTGACCCCCCACAGATACACAAACATCTGGCAAGACATTGCATCAGCCGCATGAAGAGACAGTTACAGAAAAATATTTGCAATGTGGATCGTCCATCGATGCTGGCTCGTGAGTTCGATCAAGACAGAGTCACGAAGTATATTCCGTCGGAACTTGCTTACGCTTGTAACTACTGGATATATCATCTTGAGAGAGGGCCTGAGGCTTTAGACCTCGTGAGGCCATTATTAGAACAGCATCTCTTGAACTGGTTGGAGGCACTCTCGATATTGGGAGAACGACTGTTAGGTGAAGGAGGAATAGCCATCCGAAATCTCGTTACTCTCACACAGGTATGCTTTCTTGTTAATCTCCACTGCATCGATATCCTGAAATTCCGTAAACAGCAACGTTCAGAGTGTGAATACTTGCCTGGGTCCGATATTGTTCAGGAGGCTCAGGCCCTCCTAAACGCACATGGTCAGGTGATTAAAGAATACCCACTCCAAGCTCATGGTATCTGTTTGGTACGCGAGCATCCAGATAGTAAAGTGAGCCAGCTTTTTGCTAAATTTAGTGCCACCCGACTTGCAAGTATCGGCAATATCCGCGGTGCTGGGTTAGCGTTGCCATCAGGCGCGAAAGAAATACACATGGATGGCACAGATGCTATAACGATATCTCTGGACAGCCAGACGATTGCAGGATACGGCGAAACTGGTATTCAGGTTGCTGATACCGAATTAGGTCTCGTTTTAAACATACTTCCTGGCGGTGTGAGTTCGAACCGAAACCGGAAGTTTCAGAAAGACTATACATCACCTATCTTGGCTATCAGCTTCTCTTACGATCAGCTTGTCATCATTGGGTTAACCAATCAGGCGAAAGTTTTCGTATGGAATACTCAGACAAGAGAAGCACCTGTTTACCGTGGTTCATTGAAACCTATCGGCGAACGCTTCGAGAGCGGCGATATAGATGGACAATTCTCTGTGGCCGTTTCGACACAAGAGACGGCGGTTTATGTTTGGAGTTTCGATCACGGCTTTGACTCTGTAGTTGAGACTATCGGCAACACTAGAGGGGGAGAACTTGCATACTACCCGTGCAACGTCCGGGAACACATAACTGATGTTTCACTATCAGCCAAAGGCCCAACGGACTGGGCAGTTGCATTGATTGATGGCACTGGACTGGTTTTCTTCTGGTCTAGATCTCAAAAAAAAAAAAAAACAAGACAGGGACTACACTACATTGGATCCTCCCGGTTTGATCTTGAGTCACATCATCAACGTGTGGCATTATCACCCTGTGGATCTGTCATTGCCTTGGGCGCTCTGGGCGAGATTCACCTTTGGAGATGCTATGAAGAGAAGTGGTCTCTCGCTCATACAATACCTTGGCCCAGCTCTGTAAAGTCACTAAGCTTCTTTCCCAATGAGAAAGCCCTCGCAGTTGTGGAAGCTGGTATATTATCGATACTAACAATCCCTGGGCAATTTACACCGAAGCAAGGGAATGCGCGAAAGGTTCGGATAAGAAGTGTATCGCGAGATGTCCAAATGGTTTCGCACACTTTATTTGATGCCAATGCCTTCCGGTCTCGATAGACAATACCCCGTTGGCGGCATCTCTTAACCAGTCTCCGCTTAGACCCTCAGTGTGTCGAGATACCGAAACCTAGCAAAGTTATCTCTATGCAGCTGGCGTCAAACAAGCGAAGTCTCGTCACCGAATCAGCAACTCACGCATTACTCGTATGGGATATTGAGACAGGGTACTTACAGCATGAGATACGAGTAGGCCAAACCCCCAGAGCCATTTCTTCAGATGGAGATATGCTTGCTGTTAAAGAAACGTTGGGGCATTTGAAGATATGGGATCTTGAAACAAGCCCAGCAATAATGCAAGATGTATCCCTTGGCCCCCTCCGCCTTTTACAACGTATGGAAATTACCTCGGACTCGAGAAGCTTGGCGGTTTGCGATATCTGTGGTGTAAGTCGTTGGAACGTGATTACTGCCGAGCGCCAATGGATTTACGAAGATCTCTCACTCCGTGGTATAAAACTGAAGATCTCACCTGATGAGCTTACTATAGTTGCATTTTCAGCCTCGAGAGCTTACGCGATTGACGCGATGACGGGGTGTTGCCGGATGAAACTCGACTGGCCGTCACTTGATCTCAATGGAATTTCCCTTAGACACGAAGATCTTGTGATGGGAGACATTTGTTTCTTAAACAACAGCAGATTCGTACTGCTGTATGTCTCCAAAGTGGACGGAGTGCTGGCCTGGGACCTGGAGTCTAACAATATTAGCGTTGCAAATTCAGCAATCCGGTCTGAAGCTGGGTGTATTACTTGCTTGTCAATGGATTCCCGGGTGCGTAGAGTTAACTACAGAGGGCACGGTGTTTTCCAATTGGAGGCCAAGAAGTATATGCAGCAGCTGGCAATAGAATGGTGTTGGCTGGCAATGATGGAGAATTTACTGTTAAAGATTTCGATGACGATAGGATAGGTGAAATCTAGGTAGCGTAAGGTAGAGCAGGAATAGCCTTTACCAATCGATAACTTCTTTTATAACTATTTGCAAGAGACTTAAAGCTCTGACGTTGCCTTCTTATTTATCTCTGTCTTTATCGAGAATAAAAGCTATCGTGGAGTCACACAGACATGTCCCTATACTGCCTCAACTTATATAGTTTAGGTTCGTAAATAAGGCTACAAGCTACTGTTATTTACATCTTTCTAGTCTCGTTAGTAAAACATTTCTATATAGGATTGCTTACTATATTATATGAGCCTTTACAAGTAGATCGGGTCTGGGCAATTCTGCTTCCACTAACATCGTAGTGGGTGTAGCATGGGCTGTAAGAGCAGGACCTGGGGTCACGGATCGTAAATATACGCGCCGCTCAGTCGTCATGAGAAGTTACTTTACCGTGTTATGTAAATATTTTTATCTCGTTTAGCATCATGTCTATTGAGATTTACAAGGGAGCATCATACCAGATTCACTCCTAAGACTCGCTTAAAAGATGCAACGTGGAATGCGTGCGAAAAAGCACCTTCCAGATACGGGGATACGCCGGAAGAGTCCAGCGGCATGCGGTCGCATTGTACTAGGGTCAAACTGATATCTCGTTGGTCGACTCGCAAACAACCTTGACAGAAGGCGGGCGTATCTGCGTGTGTTGAACCAACATGCATAACAGTACAGTGCGTAGCAATCTTCAAACTGTCATCTCCGCATTTGACCCTCGAATAAAAACATCAATCATACCATTCCCTTTTTCTTTTTCACCAACTTGAGCATCACTAGCAAGATGTCTAGTACGACGCCTCCCGATCAGACTGCCCGTCAGGTGTCACCCAAATCGGCATCGGCGAACCCTCGTCAATCGGAACCGCCTCACGGCGAGACTGGTCTTCTTCCTCCGGGACATTGGGCGGCTTTACCCGAAGTAAGTGGTAACAGATATTCCATAGTCTATGAACCGCTGATAAGCTGAACAGTTCTCTAGGTCGACAACGACAGAGCTGATGCTGAATCGACCATATCTGATAATGCCAGCTCGACAGGATCTCTAAGCTCTAGCATCTTGGAGTACAGGACAATCCATGGCAGATCGTACCACAGCGACCGGGGCAACGCTAATTATTGGTGTGTTAATATCTCAAGACAGGTATTTAACTACAGCTAACTATGAAACAGGGGGCCTATTGATGAAACCAGTCAGGAAGCTATGGACATCAAGTGAGTTTTGTATAGCAATTTGGGGATTCAACTTATTAATATTCCGTAGCCATCAGGTTCTCACCCTCTTGATGGGTGACAAGCTCTGCTTAGCACCAATCTCGGAGAATATACAGGTATGGCCCTCGAAACAGCGTCACGATCAGTACACTAATGACGATAACCCAAAAGGCAGCTGTAGATATCGGAACTGGGACAGGTGAGTACTGTCTATAATATGAATAACATTGAGGGGCTAACAGGAGAACAGGAATATGGGCTATGTGAGTAGCCCTGGAATCAAATCAGTTTTAGTTGCAATATGCTTACAGTACTCTAGCGAATTTGCCGATATGTTTCCAAATGCCTCAGTAGTGGGCACTGATCTCGCGCCCATCCAACCAAGTTGGGTACCGCTGAACCTAGAATTGTACGGGCTATTGGCTTTATATACACTCTCAGGAAAGCGGTAACTAATTCCAATTTAGTCAGATAGACGACTGTACTCAGGAATGGACCTTCCAACCTGAATCACTTGACTATGTGCACATCCGCTGGATGCTTGGCAGTATCATGGACTGGACAGCGCTCTTCCAACAAGCTTATAGGGCCCTTAAGCCCGGCGGCTACGTCGAAAGCTTTGAGCCGTCGTCATGCTTTGAAAGTGATGACGGTACGGTGGTCCGAAGGCGGCCCATTGGATCAATGGGGTCGATTCTTCAGGGAAGGGGGACGCAAGATAGGCCGACCATTTACGGTCTACGAGGACGGTATCCAAGAGGAGGCTATGCGACAAGCTGGATTTGTTGACATCGAAGAAAAAGTTTTCAAGGTAAGTATTACGCCGATCGGATTAGCGACACAACGAATAACTATTGCTAGAATCCTGTTGGCGGTTGGCCGAAAGATCCAAAGCTGCGGAGCATAGGACAATACATGCAGGCTGCCATTAACCAAGATGCGAAGGGAAGTGTAATACAGATGGCCACTCTTTTAGGCTGGACTGAACCCGAGGTCACTGTCTTTGTATCCCACCTACGCCGTGAGATTTCTTCCCCCAAGATTCACTCGTACTTTAAACAGAAGGTAGTCTGGGGCCGAAAGCCTGAAGTGCCCCAGGACGATTAGATAGCGATGAAAGCGGACTGGAGTCAATTTCCCTCTCTCACAGTGATCGAATCGCTTGTTTTGTCGTAATCGGGCCCTAACAGGGCACTAGCTACAAAAATCACAGCGGTTGAAGATGTCGACGCTGGAAGCTGCCCATGACGAGTCGGTGGTCTCTAAACCGAGAACCATTTTTATATCTGAGATTGATAGGGAAGGCCTGATTCTGTAAAGAGATTGAGATCAGTAAGTATAATTAGCTTCCAAAATTACGGAGATCAATGAAATATCGTCGTCTTTTATATTTGTTTTGGGAATTGTCGTTACCTCTTCCCCCTAATGATGCTATGAGAATACCAGCCTCATTTTGAATCTACCCTTGCTACTTTCCCTTTTTTTCTTTTTCTTTTTTCTTCTAAGAATCAAGTCCATGTGCAAAGTGACTGCAGCGTTCTGTGCGTATTATACAGGCCGTGCCGTCTCTGAGTCTCATGGTCAAGTCAACCCTTATCCTTGAAAAGACGAATTAAAACTGAGGCTACAAGAGAAATTACAAAATAGGTCTAAGGCCAGCATACCTAACCGTTTCACGATTATCGATATATCTTTTACCAGTAACTGCTGCTTGTCGAAGAGCATTGACATCATCCAATTGCTGTGTTACAACTTTGGTCAGGTGGATCTTGTGAGTGGGCATGTTTTCCTTAGACTTTATATAAAGAATTATCTAGTAGTAACCTAGAACCTTGGCAGATAAAACTAGACAGGTTGTCTCTATTTAGGTAATATAAAGATAAAGCGTGGGGCAGGATAATTATTTATGTGCTCGTATCACCGTACCCAGTGCCCCTGGAAATACCTCTTATCACTGAATATCGCTTACAGTGTACTGTGTCAAGCATCTGAACTTCCTCGCTCCGTTCAGGATCAAGAATGGTACTTGATCGCAGGTCCAGTTGTCGCCAGGAAATAGAATGCACTCGCCGTAAGTGTTACCATCTAAACCGTACATCAGGTAGCCACCGTTTTGGCCTCTGGGTCTGTCCCGGTAGATCGCTATGGTACGAGGATCACGTCAGTCACCGGGCTCTTTCACTTCTCATGAACTTCCATTCGACTTACTCCAGTGCCAGACGTCATCGTCAAATCCCAAGTTCATCTCAAGCTCGGTGATCTCGTTTGCGGCCCCTGTAGGATCACAGCCATTACCGGCACAGCGGACGCCTCTGGCAACAGAGACATCTCCGCGGTCATAATACCACGGCTGGTCAACAGCCTCTCCGCAACTGGGGTCAGCCTCATAAATAGCCCACTGACGTTGTACCTGAGTGAATTCTGGCCCGTTGTAGAAGGTGGCAATCTGGATGTAAAGGTCAAAATTCGCGGAGCAGATTCCAGCAAAGCTTGCCATCAAGCCCAGAAGATAGAGGAAGGACTTCATTGTGACTTATTGATACGGTGGTATGATTTGTAAAGAGTAATAATTGTTGTCTTGTGTTTGTTGGTGCAGATTCCCACGGGCAATGGAAGGTCTTTTATACCTGTAAGTAAGGCAACAATACGTTTTTTTTTCCTGAAGGATGGACGTCAGTATCACCTACAATGTCAAGATGTAATTCTGTGATCGTGAATTTGCTAGGCTATCGCGGGGTATAACTTCGAAGGATTCGCGATGCAACGTGCCATGCCACCACTTCACTTCTTGCAATCCACTTTATATACTTGGCTTCACCCGTAGTCTAGGATTTGCTACATGGCAAAGATGGAGCTTTTGAGTGAGGCATTTATCATGAGCCTATAAGAATAAATGCGTGACGTCTTATTTCACTTACCGGTGAGCATGGATCGGACCATCGGCAGCGGCACAGGGCTGGGCGTAGGAAACCTGTAAATTGAAATTTCAAAATAATGGAAGAGTGGCTTAAGTAAACAAGATGAAACTTCCAAGCTGTTTCTACTGCCTGCGCTCGGCTTGATTCGGTTTAGTGAAAGATGAATGTCTTCTTAGGTTGCCTTCATTGAAGGTTCGTGCTATCAACCCCGCGTCAGAATATCAAGCTAATATTTTGGAGTTCGCGATAGAATGTACCGTTTTTATTTGCAAAGTGTGTCAGGCTTCGTCCAGAGGCTCAATTAGATACATGAAGCACTCCTCTAGGCTTTATGTCTCAACCGACTTCGAGCTCGAATTATCCTTAAACCTAGAAATGTAACGCTATTATACTCTGCGAATGATCAAATGGTCTCAGTGAGGCGCCAACATAACTATTGCTCATGCTTGAAGAAGTAAGGAAAAAGCAACTTCAGCTCTTCAAACTTCTGCACCTGATGTTTCGACGCCGGCTTGTTTGGTAAAGAAAGCCCCTCTTCAACAAAATGAATAGCTGTCCAACCCATCGACACCAAGCAAGTTTAAAACTCTCTCTGCATGGGTAACATATGAATTGGTGAAAATCCAAATTTTAACCTTTTTAGTGTTAATGTCTTCAAGTAGTCTTTTAAGCTCTGTGTCTGGTTTGATCAGATCGTCAAGCGGAAGTGCCTTGTCGACTTTGGCGTTGTAATCAAGTACATTAACCTGAAAGTCGTGCACAAGACCCTGGATGTCGTCGCAATATTCTTCCTTGTACCTTTCGCGAAGCTGTTTGGTTTCCTCAGGGGACTTCTCAAGTTGGTTTGTAACGTATGAGCCAATAAGATCTGACATACGCTCTTCCACCTGACAATCTACCCAGAGTCAGATATTTGGAAGACTGGTCCAAGAGGTTCCAGAGCTGGACTTACCACGCGAATATAAGCAGTTATCAATGTCGCTGGGATCATTAGCACATGGTAGAGAGGCTGCATACACCTGAAAGGCCATACTTACAAGAAGAAATGCGCTGTCTCTGGAACACTACCCATTGTAAGAATTGCCTTTTAATGGTAAAGAGTATGAGAGGAAGATCATAATCTCAGTTTTTGTAGCGGAGAGAAAGTCCTCTTGTCAACATCTTCTTTTATATTCAGTCGGCCTCAAAGAGGGTTTTCGAATGTTAGAAGGCCTGCGTCATGTTCCCCGTTCAACCTCAAATAGGCAGCCGAATTCTATCGGCCGTCGACGCGATGTATTCCAGGTGATATCGGCCTTGAGTTAGGCCAGCTATGACCCTCACACAGTTTGCTAAGGAGGCCTAAAAAAGGGCTTCCAAAACCTTATGTGAATTTCCAAACAACTGGGTCCATGGCGAAGTTGGGAACGACCCATTCAAACTTTTGACGTCAATACCATTCTAGCAAAACATCTGCGCGAACATCCGTAAAACGCTTCGGGTAAGAAGCAATAGCTTGGAAAGGCAGGAATCAGCAATCTTTTACATTAAATCGCAGCTTGAATTCACATTGAGATATCTTCGCTGTTAAGTGCGCTTAATAAAAGTAATGGGAGAATGTCTGATTTTGCCACGATGCATGCCAAGAATGAATCCCGCTAACTGATCCGGTTTTCCGGGATAGTATGCCTCGGCATCCGCAAAACACGTAACTCGATCCCTTGCACCACTTTTCCTTTACCATCGACTGGGTTAACACGTTCATTTTATAGTAGCGTGTGTAAGGTCGAGCAAGCGTACTGCGCGATAAACGCTTCTTTACCTGTTCCTTGTGATAAATACAGTAAAGAATGCCACCTACGTCAGTTGGGTTTATTCCAAGCGTCATCAAATTCGTTTATCGAGGCTTAGAACTCGGAAGACCTCAAGTTAAAATAATTTGAGCCTAGAAGATATATGAGGGATTACAACGTCACTCACTGCATGGGGTACTGATGGTGTGAGGTAGCGATCACGAAAGTGAGAGGCAATCGAATAAGAAGGACAGGTTAATAAAAGGTTAAGAGAGCAGTGATTAAGTTTCAGTAGGGCCACAAGACTGACCCGTTAATGTGACCAAGAACCTTGTATCGGAATTAAAGGTCCGTAACAAAAGGCTACGTAGTGTCACTCACTGTATATAGAGATCAATACTAATGTTGTTCTTTACTAGTTTAGTTAGAAGAACTTCAACTTCAAAGTAAACAGCTACTGTAATAGATGTATATATCTTTGTTTCTTCTTAGTTTAATGCGTATACCATACGATTGGATTTGTTTTACTATCCTAAGTTTTTAAATTTGAGAAACGATTGTTACTTCAATAATATCTAACCTCATGCATTGCATTGTCGTCATTGGGGTTTAACCTAGACGAATCTAATTCCTGGCAAGACTTCCCAGTTATAAGTCCAGTCCAGTCGAAGAGCGATCAGAAGACCTCGATCTGAAGAAAGGTGTAGTGAGTAATTCGTTCGCGTACTGTTCAAGAGACCTCACCCGCGTAGGTTATGACCAGAGATGATTTGGCGATGACTTTGTAACAGCTCAGACAAAAGGATATGCGCATAGCACGAAGTGGGGACCTTTCGAGCGTAGAGGACCCTTGGATTCTACAAGAGCCTTTGTAAAGGCAGACTTGAGAATTTTCTCGGTCTCAGATTTGTCATCGATGTCCTACAACCAGTCTTTCAGCATCTCCACCAGATAAACCCTGCTTCTTAGCTCATCTCGTAACCTCAACCCATCTGCTGATCCACGCTTAGTGCCGCGTGGGAAATCTTTCCAGAACCCTCGTCCTCCGCTGACATAAAGTGTGAAAGTGGGTTCTTGGCACTGTCTAACCAACCATCGCCTTAGAATGGCTTGATCGGGTGGAAAAACTGATGTGGCAGTCGCTCAACTCGGCTATTAGACGAGGGTGCTCCTCCGAGTAGTCTAAACTCCCTCCGCTCTCATCCTCGCAATAACCTTCCTGAGGCTTTCCTGCGGAACACCCAACAACTCATTCTCCAATACCCCACGCTCCTTAAAATTAGACCCAAAGCGATCCAGCATATTAATAGCTAGTCCAATCCTTCCAACCGCCATCAATCTCGACATGACTTCAGTGGCTGTCTTGGCAGCTTCAATTGCGCGAGGAATCTCTTCTTCAGTTTTGACGTGAGAGATTTCCCATCCATCTTCACCGGCAATTCTCTTCTCCTCCGCGAGGATATCGTTCAGCGATAACTCGGTTGATGATATAAAGACTGTTCGATTTTTTGTCTCTTCAGGATGTTTGAGGATGCCGATGACGGCTTGGCCTATAGCCTCGCGCGTAGTGGCTGTGAACTTGGCATTTCCGTCATCCCATATTTCGGCTTTCTTGGTGGTTGGATCAATACCGAAGAAACCGACTTGGATGCAACTGGTATAATTCAGTATCTGACCAGCTCATAGATAGCAGCTTGTAACTTACAAGTCTAGGAATACTCCACAAGCTATATCAGTCCAAGACCAACCCGGCTGTTCCAAAGACTTCAAATCTTTGATCATAGCTACTTTGTTCGCAGCTACCGGAAATACTTCAGCGGCTGCCTGATTGCTTGCATCTACGCCGAAGCCAGATGTAACTAAACTTTTGACGCCGGCTTCGATAGAAGCACGGGCCAATGACGGTAGGTGATGTTCACCAGCGAATCCTATAGCTAGGACCACAGCATCGTTACCACGGAAAGCGTTGACTACCTCGGCGTAGGGATAGTCATCTGGTACTTGGATGACTTTGATGGGCGAGGGATATTCTGTTACTTTCGAGCTAACTCGAGTGATGACTGTGAGTTCGAATTGATTAGACTGCTGCAGTGCCTTTGTGATAAAGGCGCCGACGCGTCCAGAACCCTTAGAAATGTCAGTACCGAAAGTCTCATGGTAAGTCACTAGACGTTCTCCGGACTTACACCAACGATTGCAATATTTCTAAGTGAGGTCGCCATTTCGCAATAAGGTCTTGGTAAGCTGTACGCAATTGTTACGTGTATAGTGTTTCATATCGAGCGAGGAAGGCATTATATATCCAGATTCCCATCTTGTACTTGCCTTTAAATCTGAAAACGACCCGAGAAGTCTCCGAGCTTACAACTATCCAACGTCAGCAACTAGGGTGTTCAACATCTCCACTCTACTAACCCATCACCCACCAACGTACGTCGGCTTACGTCTTGTCAAAATGCATCCACTTTTGGGGACAGAATTCAGCTCAACGTGAGCCTGGGCTCTTTTCTTACAAGACGTTCTAAGAGAGGATGGCTTTCCTGACCTGTTTTGGTCACATAGCCAGACGACATTAGCACAACCAACATCAATTAAACACATTGCAATGTGCTGAAGAGCGTCGCGTTTCAATGGGGTAATATCCATTCATCATGTTATAATACTGTATGTGACACATCTCTGCTGTAGACATTTCTACTTAACGGCTAACGTGAATTTATATCTACAACAGCGAGTATTGAATTACCTGGAGAAATGAGGACCCAAGATAGCTCTGCAGGGGTGGTTAAATGGTTTATCTCGGAATTTCGGAATAAGCACATACTATACATTCGGAACACCCAGTGCATATTCCGGCATACCGTGTAGTTTTACCGCATCGGGAATTAATAGTCGATACAGAAACTCTCATAATATTATATGTAACAGGCCACTAAAATTATTAATATCTCTTCTTTTTACTGCTGTATTGTTTACTATCATCGCCATGCCGTCTTCAAAGGAAGGTTACTTGTGGACCAGTGCAGGGCTGACTACAGGTCTTACTACCGACTCAGTTATCAATGGAACACCCGAGTCGCAGCTTCTAGACAGATATGATGTCGTTGTTATTGGAACTGGTTTTGCAGGACTAGTCGCGGCTCGAAACCTCAGTCGTGCTTCCAACGCCAGGGTTCTCCTCGTGGAAGGCCGTGATCGAATCGGTGGAAGAACCTGGACAGCAAAGGCCTTGGGTGAAGACTTCGAGATGGGAGGAACTTGGGTTCATTGGTAAGCGTAACTCTTTTGAGATACCTTGGTCCTTCTGTCTAAATGATCGCAGGAATCAACCCCACGTTCACTCGGAGATCTTTCGCTACAATCTTCAAGGCAACCTCAAAACATCGGCTGGCACGGTTGACGCCAAATCCACCTTATATGCAGCAGCATTTTCAGAACCCACTAATCTTGACGGAAAGGAAATAGCCGCTGCGGTCCAGAGGGCGGCAGATGCATTCTTCTCAATCGGCGGTCTAACAAGTCGCGAGTTAATGCCCTATCCTCACGACCCGATGCGACAGCCAGCACTCTGGATAAAATACGATCATCTTTCTGCCAAAGACCGTCTAGACCAGCTCGACATTCCTCAAACTGAGAAGGAGTTATTCGATGGCATGATAAGCTCTTTTGGATCAGTTCCGGGATCGCAGTGCGGATTTACTGAGGTATTACGCTGGTACGCCCTAGGTGGTCACTCAATGGCTGGTGTCTTTGAACATGCAGGCATCTTCAAGTTGGGCAAGGGAGGCATGACGTCACTGGCGCAGTCTATCTTATCTGAATATCGCGGTCATTTGCTCTTCGAGACTACAATCGACGCGGTTAAGCAGGATCAGAACAGCGTTACCTTGACTTCAAAGAATGGCCGGACTATTAAAGCTCGTTATGTCATCTCGACAATACCTTTGTAAGCTGCCATTTACGCAAGGTTCGGTTGAAGAGCTAACCCCAGAAACAGGAATTGCTTGGCAGACGTCACCTTTAGTCCCCCACTCTCACCCTTGCGTCAAGAGGCTGTCAATGCTGGACACATCAATCAGGGCGCTAAGATTCACTTCAAGTTGAGACAAACAGAAGAGGGTTGGTTCTCGATGGCAAGTGGCTACGGAACATCGCCGTGGTGCTTTGCCTTCTCCGATCACAACGGTGCCAGTACTAAGGATGGGACATACTGTATTGGCTTTGGCTATGGAGGTCATCTTACAGATCCGCGCGCTAGCTCTGATATCATTTCCACCTTCAAAAAGCACCTGAAGCCAGGTGCAGAGGTTGAAGCATATCTTACACACGATTGGATGAACGATAGCCTTGCCAAAGGTACTTGGAGTTGTTGGGGACCTAACTCCATGAGCAAGTGGTTCAACGAGCTCCAGAAACCACATGGACGGGTCTTGTTCGCTAACGCTGATTGGGCAAACGGGTGGAGGGGGTTTATTGATGGTGCGATTGAGAGAGGTGTAACTGCAGCTGTGACTGCAGATCAACTATTGTCTCGACATGGAATCAGTTCTCATCTTTAATGCTATAGAGCCGATGAGAACAAGGTTGCAAGCTATGTTTGAGTGATACACAAATCTCATGATTCTTTTGATCTAAACCCATTTACCGACATTGAATGATGGTTTTGGATGAAACCTCCAGAAAAACAATTGTGAAGACTTCGGGATGTATTCCACGTTCATAAGTGAAAGTGGGATAGGATTCTCGATTAGTTGATAACGCCTTTGATATTCACCTTCAAAACCTCCAATGATTCATCTGTCTTATGACTGTGGTCAATCGATCTTTGATCCTGACCCAAATCGTAAATGACAACTGTAGGGTATTCCAGCTATGCACAAATGTGCATAACTTCTCAACGCGTCGCGACACTAGCGCGTCACCATCGGCTGTCGGCGACATGCGGCGTCGGTTTTGCCTCCACCCAATTGGATCCCCTGTTCACCGTGCTTGCCTTCCGTAACGAGTTAGCGGACATTCTATTGCTCTTACATAACAGAATAGGTAGCTTCTTTTTTCTTTGCTCGGGTCCTGGAACTGAATCAGTCAATGAAAGCTGCACTGGAAAAATCAGTGCTAGTCTACGATCAGTCCTCATGTCTTCCTGATTGAATCCCATGCTACACTGCTGATGTTTGTCTTACATATTGTTAAAAGCATATCCGGAAAATGGCCCATCTCTTTGTGGAGGCTTCTATATTCATGCATGCGCGGCGATGGCGATATCCTTGGCACTCCGATTGAGCTCAGAAACACCAATAGTGACCAGATTGCGGAGACTTACGATCACCGGCCTTGTCTTCGATTGGTCTAGAAGCCGAAGACTAGGATCTAATTTTTCTTCCTACTTCGGAGATCCACTGAATCCACTAAACGAAAGACAAGCTTGCGGCAACTTGCAGAGATCCCCCTTCTTTTTACTCCAAATATTTTTCTTTCACGTAATAATTTACTTATCCTTTCAAGGATTCATTTTCGTATTACCAGAAATATGTCACCAGTTCGCGAAAATCAAGTCGATGGAGACAAAGAAGCGACTCTCTGGTCTGGGGATGATTGTCCAGAAACAAAGACGAATTGTTATGCGACTACGACCAAGCAGGATGCAGCTCGACAAGCTGACATAGAGTTTCGCCAGAAGTTTGGAGATGCCGGTCCCCTGGGTCTGTCTGGATTCGCCTTTGCGACATTCTTGACGGCATTGGTCAATCTCAATGTCCACGGCGTCACTATTCCAAACGTTGTAATCGGACCAGCTCTGGTTTATGGAGGCCTTGCTCAACTACTCTCTGGCATGTGGTAAGTTACCGCTCATAGACGGGATATTTGTAAGTAGAATCTTATGAGATATGTAGGGACATCGCCAATGGCAACACCGTTAGTGCAACTATTGCCTGCTCGTATGGCTGTTTCTGGATCTCCTACGCCATTAGTATGATTCCTTTCTTCAACGTCAGGGATGCTTACCCCAGCGATGCGGACTACAACCATGCCAACGGACTCTTTCTGATAGTAGGTCTACCACTGGCTTGTCCAGGGTGACTCAAGACTCACATTTCTCAGGGATTCTTCATCTTCTCAGTGGCCATCACTCTATGCACCATGAAGTCAAACGTCTTTTCTCTGACACTTTGCGTCCTCGTGAACTGCACGTGGCTCTTGCTTGGACTAGCTAATCTCTGCACTGAAGAGTCTGGAGCTCCCAATCAGGTGCTGCTCAAGTCTGGCGGTGCTACTGGCTTGTTGGTTTCATTTACAGCCTGGTACCTTATGTATGAGGGCCTGGCAAGTAGACAGAACAGGTATGTTCATGTATCAATGCGAGAAGGGTTAAGACTGACTGAAGAAGCTTTGTTCTGCCACCGAATCCCCACCTTCCATGGAACCCCAGCCGACGACCATAAGAAGCACAAAACAGAAAAATCATATAGAACAAAATTATTAGCACTTAAACCAATGAAGCTCACTTCTTTCCAAAAGATATCCGCCTCTTCAAAGTATTCAACTCATCCTCATTTCCGCGACTAGATAGTGTGTATAGACCAGCGATCACTTGGATCTAATCTGAAGGTCTTAACTGTTCTCTGAGATGATCTCGTCATCCGATCCGAGGTGTCAGATTCAAGACGTCGAATAAGTACAATTCTGGCCTCTGCGTCAAGCGCAAGTACCCATCTATCATAGGATGGGTAAAAACCTTTATCCGATGCCCCCACGGGGCAACCCCAACGGTGTGGGGTACCTTAGTCTACAATCTGAGGGTTTATTTAGATTGCATGCATAATCTTCCCTCCAATTTCATTTCCAGACGGTACCCAACGTCAATTGAAAGCCGACAAAGGATCTTTTTGGGACATATTGTGATTCTCCCTTCATTCCACCATCTTAGAGCCCTACGCTTGCAACCAGACCACAACAGCATCATGGCACCCACTCACACATCTCCACTGGTAATGGGCGGCGCAGGATTCAGTTACCAACTCACTCCAAAGCCCGAATCCCTTCCAATCGTCGACATCCTCCTCCGCGCTTTCGAACTTGGGGTACGCACCATCGACACTTCTCCATATTACGAGCCCTCGGAGCAGCTCATGGGAGCCGCCCTCTCTGACTCGCGCATCACTTCCAGATACAAGCGCAGCGACTATGAACTCATGACTAAAGTCGGCCGCATCATGGAGCATGAGTTCAACTACTCACCAGACTGGATCCGAATATCTGTCGCGCGATCGATGGAGCGCTTCCAGACTACCTACCTGGATGTTGTCTTCTGCCATGATGTCGAGTACGTTCCTATAGAGGAGGCGGTGACTGCTGTCGGTGTGCTGCTAGAGTTCCAGCGCGATGGTGCCATTCTGCGTGTTGGTATCTCAGGCTACGACATCGATGTCCTAGCGAAAATTGCTACGATGGCAAGAGAGCGTTACGGGCGACCTGTGGATGTTATACAGACTTGGGCTCAACTCACTCTTCAAAACACACAAGCTGAATCTCGAGGTTTCGCTCAATTTCGCGCCGCTGGTGTAACGTCTGTCTTCTGCTCGAGCCCTCTTGCAGTCGGACTACTCAGGACTGGCGGTATCCCTGTGGGCTTAACAGGTGATTGGCACCCTGCGCCCAAAGGCTTGAGAGCTGCTGCAGCTGAAGCAGCGAAGTGGGTGGATGAAAATGGAAATGGGGAAAGCCTTGCATTCCTTGCGATGCAATACGCGATCATGAAGGCCAAGCAGAATTGCGATGCTTCGTTTGAAGTTTCTACGATTACGGGAATCAGCACTCTGTCTGACTTGGAGCAGAATGTCGCTGCTGCCAAGGCAATCCTTAAGCCTGCCAAGGAATCTGAGAGTTTGCAGGACTATATTGAGTTGGACTTGCTAGCGTTGGAGAGTCGATCTGGATTGTATGAGCGAGTTCGATTAATACTTGGAATGTGGGTGGACTATGACTTTACAGCAAAGAAAGAGAAGGAGTAAGTTAGCCCTATCAATGTCAGTAAGTCATGTACCTTCAGGTATATAAAGTTCGAAGGACTTTCGTAAATGTAGCTAATCCTTACGATACCGATTGAAATTACCTTAAACAAATCCTGAAAAAGAGATTTATAAGAATCTCGGCAGAAGGGGACATTGCGGCCGTGTTAACTATGGCGCACGTTGCTAGATTGATAGTAGCTTACAGTTGGTTCCTATCGTCCGCTTTAAGGCGGAGTTTTGCGGAATGGCGGCTGTAAAGGTCAGAAGTAAGAATAGTAATCAGGTCCTCTTCTTGTGTCTTCCTGAGCTTAGATTGCTTAGCTTATATAGTAATAGAGCAGTAATTCCAAGATCAAGATTATACTAGAATGCGTAATAATGCAGTGAGAGTAACTAAACTGCTGCTATATAACTACAGAGGCGCCCAGCTACGTTTAAAGACAACATCTTAACTTGGAGTAAACTAGATTAATGTAATATCTCCTTAGAGACCCATGCCTGGAGTACCACTGGTTGTTAAGAAAGATAGCTGATATATACAAAGAGGAGGGAAAACTGGGAGAACCTCAGAGGAAAAACCCGTACTTCTCAACACCTAGCCCAGCATCAAACGTTCCGCTATTAACGGGTGTAGAATTCAACGTCGGTCCAAGTTACAGTGATAGGACCTGAACCAGACACAGTAGCATAGGCTCCATACTTGTCTCCCCAGACGTCTTGCAGCAAAGTAGTAAAGTACTTCTCCTTTCTATTAATATAGACCTTGTAGGAGCCTGTATTAGCATCGTAAATAGTGTTAACAGTGACCGTTGTGCTAACTTTAGCTATACCCTTACTATAAGTTAACAATGACTTAGCCTGGCTAGGTTATAGAAAACACTATATAAATGGAAAAGGCGCTGAGTTATAGATATTCTATTAGAT
>JAALXH010000603.1:0-11857 GCA_012977735.1 Fusarium tanahbumbuense | reverse complement strand
GCTTATAATTAATACTACAGCTTTTAATACAATAAAGGTTAACGCAAAGGTATTTAGACTTCTAATTATCAAATAGTAGTCCCGGTACAGACAAAGATATTGCCCTATTATCCCAGAGTCATGGACGAGTTGTCGCAAAGTTCTTGTGGTTCAGGAAGAGAAACCACAAACCTATTGAACGTCGAGATCCGTTTTTCTATCGATATGTTGATATCCAATGTTTAGGTACAGTGAGTATTATATTCCTTCTGATGCCTGTATCATCTGACCAATCAAGACAAGCGAAGGCAATACAGCGGAGCTCAACAAGTTATCCGCCAGGGCGTGGTCACCAAAGTCGCCAGAAAGTATCCAGTTTATCAAGAGCCAGCTGGGAGCCTGTTCATCAAATCATGCTGCTCATACCTCCTGCCCCCCACAACAGAGAACGAAGTTGCCGACGAGGATTATCCGAATAGATCCCGAAAGCGAGACAATACATCTTATCGACACTGATGAGTCCGATGTAGGTGTCTATGCGGCCCTCAGCCACTGCTGGGGACCACCTGGTGTCCATCCCGTACGGACTACAGAAGGCACTATTTCCAAATACAAAAATCCAACACCCATATCGGAACTGACAGCTGTCTTCCAAGACGCCATCTGGCTCTGCAAGGAACTCAATATATATGATATTTGGATAGACTCATTATGCATTGTACAAGACAACAGTTCTGATTGGGCAACTGAGTCATCCAAGATGGCTCAGTATTACTCACATGCATATTTCACCATAGCGGTAGAAAGGTCCTGGGATAGCAATACTCATTTCCTCCGCGATGCGGAAGACAGATGGCAGCCAATGTCTTATACCACAACCGATCACGATGGACGCCCTGTCAAGTATCACATACAGGAGCACTACTCACACGAGGCTTTCCTGAATGGACTGTCGAATTACTTCAAGCGCGGCAAAGATATTCTCCTCAGCCGAGGCTGGTGCCTTCAAGAAGCCGTCCTCTCGACAAGGCTAATCCACTTCACGCCATCTGATGTCATCTGGGAATGCAAAAGCACCATGAAGTGCTTCGACGAACACCACCACCCCGACCAAGCAGAGTGGACCATACGGAAGACATTAACCGAACTAGAAAATTGGCCTGTCTCATCAATTGGCCAATCACTAATCACTGGCCCAGAAGTTGATCGCCAAGTAGGCATCTATAAAGCTTGGACCGGCCTTGTCAGCAAATACACGCCTCGAACACTTTCATTCCAAGAGGACAAGTTACCAGCGTTTGGAGGTATTGCTTCTTACTTCTCCCAGTATTTCGGGAAGGAATATCTAGCAGGTCTCTGGCACAGTCGTTTGCATGTATCTCTATGCTGGAAAGTGGTCGAGACAGGACAAACGGCTGTTCGGTCACTCGCACTAGAAGAGCCGACGGCGCCGTCTTGGTCTTGGGCATCCCTACCTGTTGGGGTCGGGGTGGAAGGGCGTGAGCATCCCTTCGCGGAAGATCTCAACCGTGACTCTGAGCCGATTGTTGTTCAAGCTGAATGTCGGCCAACGTCACCGAACGCACCGTTTGGAAGAGTATCTGACGGACATATACTTGTTGAAGCGCCACTACATAAAGTCCAAGTAGGTTGTGTCTGTTTATCTCCCAAACATCCCGATTGGATACAGCATACCATAACATGGGAGTCGGAGAGCGAGCTTCTTTTGCATCCAATTATTACCTTTCGTCACGATACCCTACTGGCTATCGAGGATGGTAAGGTTATCAAGGCAACGACGGGTAGACAATTGGGATATCTGGAAGACGTGTCGTCCTTCCGAGGAACTGCTTGGGTGATCTGGTTAGTTGCATTAAAAGGCGACGTAGAGGGCCTGATTTTAGGACAAGTTGAAAGTACTTCTGCCTATCAACGGCTGGGACATGTTAGGATGGCAGTCGCTCACGGGGAGATGAAGGCCCCCTCTCGAGCGCCGATAAAGGTTATTTGAGCAGACGAATTGCCAATATTTCGTTTGATCGCGAGGCCACTGAGTGTACCCCACGGACGGGCGAAGTAGCCATTACAAGGGGCCCTGTTAAGGACATATGTACTCGATGTTACCTACAATCGCTTGGCATGATTGTAAGCCCAGCTGTAAGGTGTCAGAAGAATCAGCTGTCATAATTATAATAGACGAAATAGTTTAGTAATTTTATGCCAGTCGATATAACCACTTAGGCTACCTAATTTGGTAGCCTAAACCTTGGAGGCTGTTTCTTCTATTACCTACCTAGCCAGTGAATCTCTAATATTTCATAAAGTATAGACTACATCGTGGAACAAGGCGGACACACCGACATGACGCCGCAGCTTCCTGCACCGATCAACGGTATGAAAGTTCCAACATGGACCCCCGGAGAAGAAATCCCCGATGGGAAATACGATTGCAAGAAACATGCTAATGGCCGGTGATGGGAAAGCCTTAACAACTATCGTGTCTGTAACTGTAGTCACCTTTTTTCTTATTTTGGCTTGCGTTCGTATATGGTTCTACAGAAAGAAACAAAGGAGAAAGAGGCGAAGGGCTATAGCTGCACAACAGGAGTCCTCTTAAGAACGCAAGTGACCCAAACCGGCCCTGGATTCCCTTGACCATTTCATTCGGAGCAATACAATGCCGGCCCGGGCAGCAAATGATGGTCAGACTCCGTTAGTAAGCCGTCGGAATTTCCGGTCAGATCTCAAAGCGGAGCCAAATCCCGGGGGCTTTATCAGCACGGTATCAAAGAATGAAGACTTGACGAATATAAAGTTCACCCTGAAACATGTTTTTCTATAGGATAACCAGAGTCTCAATTTGGCTGTGAATCCTATTTCGTATCAAGCACAACACTCTCTCCAAACAACACCATGTCTGACTCCGGCGCATCACCATATCTCACAGGCGGATTAAGACTCTTCTCCGTATTTTCTGTCGTGACTGGTTCCACCATCGTCCTTCGCGGTCACAAGCTTCTTATCCCTGCTGCAGAGAAGGTTCTACTTACAAAGCCCACGCTTTCCATACTCGATAACCAAGTTCGATTTCTCGGAACAACATGGGCAGGATACGGTACACTTTTATGGTGGGCTACAAATGATCTTCGGGCAAGACGAGTTCCTCTTGCGCTGCTAGGAGCCATCATGTTCGTTGCGGGTATTGCTCGCTTGAGCTCTGGCTTGATGCTAGGCTGGGGTGCACCGAATCTCAAGGCTGCTACGGCTATAGAGCTCGTGATTCCGCCTCTGATCTGTTTCTTCGGCTTCTGAAAGAACCAAAAGTCACTCTTAGGGATCCAAGCTTTGGAAGTTTGGGAAATATTAATGGCTCTGGCTCTTTCACTGTCACTACCATGGAACATGCCAGTTCAATGTTCGAATTTAGGTTGATTGAGTGTATAAAACATTATAACATTTGAGATAGAATGATAATCAACACAAATATTGAGTTTGATGCATCAGGTGTGCTAGATACTTGCAGGTTATGGAACTTCGGATTCCATAACGCAATCGACGTTATCAATTGCGGAATACCAGGGTAGTTTCCCTTTCCAGTAATAATTTCTAGACACCGACAGAAACTTCCAAAAGCGCTTTAATAGAACGACTCTTACCCCGTGTGGTACAATTAAGCATAAGTAGCGCGTATTTCGTCATTGCGTTTCCGCAGTTAGTTCCAGTGCTTTGCGGCTCCGAACGGCCAAAGACCGGGTTTCTTCTCCACAGTAGTTTACATATCACCTGTTACAAAAGGATTGCGACTCCTTCATGCGGTGTTCCATTTGTCCAAGCCACTGAAATCTCATCAAAATGGGCAATGAAATTAATGTCGTCGGCGAGGCTGACACTCCGTCGATTGAGTTTCCTACAAAGGGCAAGACAGTGACAAAAGAATACGCCGATGTGACTCTTCGTCTCATAGAAGAGCATGGAGATAATGTTGAGCCTCTTTCTCCTGAAGAAGAGAGAAGAGTCCGGAGAAAGTTGTACTTGCGATTAGTGGGACTACTCTCAACAATCAACATCATGCTCTTTGTTTGTTCTTCCCTCGATATCATGCCTTTTTCATGGTAGCTGACGTATTGTCTTTGAATTCAGATTGATAAGTCCACTTTGGGATATGCAGCAATTCTTGGACTTTTCGAGGAGACGGGCATTTCGCAAGCTCAGTACAATAACTTGAACACTATGTTCTACGTTGGTACGTTAGATATGTTGCTCATTTTGCATTATTCTGACTCGAACAGGATATCTTGCATTCTTGTGGCCGGGCCACTACCTCATGCAACGTCTACCCTTCAGCAAATTCATCGCGGGCATCATCTTCACCTGGTCTGTCGTCATCTTCCTCCACTGTGTCGCAACCCGATATGCAGGACTCATCGTACTACGACTTGCCTTAGGTGCAGCCGAAGGCGTAGTTGTTCCAGCACTAGAAATGACCATTGGCATGTTCTTCAATCGAGCAGAACAATCCTTTCTGCAACCCATTCTTTGGATCACTTGTCAAGGCGCGCCGATTGCTACAGGTTTTATCGCTTATGGCCTCCTCTGGACTCCTGGACCTGTTCTACCCTGGAAGCTGCTCCATGTCGTTACTGGCGGTATCACTTTCATCCTCTCCATCTGGGTCTGGTTCGATTACCCCAGTAACCCTGCCGAAGCTCACTTCTTGTCACTTCAAGAGAAGATTCACGTCATCAAGCGTGTTCAGCAATCACAGCAAAGCTCAATTGAGCAAAAGCAATTCAAAAGATCACAGTTCGCTGAGACGTTGAAAGATCCGGTGTCTTGGCTGTTCGCGCTGCAAGCTTTCACACTCATGTACTGCAACAACCTCACCTATGGTCAAAAAAACCTTCTCGTCACATCTCTTGGTGTCAGTCCACTTGAATCCACTCTTGTCGCAGTCGCTGGAGGTGGCTTTGGAATTATCAACTGTGTTATCGCCGCCTTTGCCCTTCGCAAGTACCCCAAGAAATTTGCTTTGCACTGCACCCTTTGGTGCTTGCCTGCTATTGCCGGTGGTATAGGAATGGTGACAGTACCCTGGGACCGAACCATTGGCCTCCTTGCCTGCATGTTCTTGGCTGCCCATACCTACGGCGTTGCGTACATCATAGCTCTTGGGTGGACCAACTCTTCAGCTGCAGGCTATACAAAGAAGCTTACTAGGAATGTCATGTTTATGATTGGCTACAGTGCTGGAAACCTGGTATCACCCCAGATATGGGTTGCGTCAGCTAAGCCAAGATTCTATGGAGCTTGGTCCTCGATGATTGTAGTCAGTTGGTTCGGGACGCCTGTTATTTTGTGGGTGATTCACTTCATTCTGGCTCGCAGGAACAAGATCCGAAAGCAGAGGATTGATGTGGTTGGTGAGAACGCTGGTTATCACTACGTCGAACAGCTTGACGAGAGCGGTCAATTAGTCAAGGTCAAGGTTGAAGTTGCTATGCTGGATTTGACGGATTTGGAGAACGAGGGCTTCATCTATCCTTTGTAGGCCAGCTATGTTCCTCACCATACTAGTAATTGAACAGAACACGGGAAGGTGCGTCATTCAGTGAGAATCATATTCTGCTATCAGGACAGCGTGACGCAAACAAGCAAAGCGTTGGCCGGCCCAACGGTCTGCTGTAGCAGCCAGCAGTAATCAGCTGGCAGACAAAAGAACATTCATTGGACGATAAATATGCACTTTTATCCAACGTACCGCCCAACAGGCACATCTACCCCACTGTCACTAGCAACAGTGGTAGGCCTCCCAGATTTACTATTTCAACCCGTCTTCCCCTCTCTGGAATATTCTCCCACTCCAACCAGCAACAAGAAGAAACCCCTAAAAGGTGCCGCATTTTATCAAGATGTTGGAGCATCTTACGCCCTGGCGGCCGGATGTGCAAGTCACCGATCAAATCAGGATTGATGATTTGTGCATCACCTTCAAGCGCACCATCCGTGTGCCGGATAACCGCGATAGCAACAATCTTCCTCCGGACTGTGGCAACTTTCCACTTTACAAGGTCGATGAGTATGCTACCAAACTTCCGTTGGACATGGCCCAGAAGGGAGGGTTGTTTCTCCCTATGTACCGTAAGTTCAGGCTTCTGAGATCGAGAGACCAACACTGATTTCCTTTGCTCCGCTTAGAGAAAGAGGCCTTGTGGATCTCTTTTGCGTCAAAGAACCGCTATGCGATCAAGATCTTTGTGGGCGGCATCAACGCCATCTCTGGAGAACCAGCCATCCCGAACGCTGCCACTACCCTTCGTCGCCGCAATCGCATCAGGACTTACAAGCCTATCCAGGACTACCTTGCTATTGGAGTCAACCGCCAGCCCTGGCTCGACGGCGTTGCGGTAGAGCCCGGAAAGGTTCGACAATTTGTTGCCATGCCTATGGGATCAGGCCACTCGGTCGAGGCTCAGATGACTGGTCAAGAAACCACTGCGGGAACTCAGTTTGAGGTCACTCGTCTTGATGTCAAGGAACTTTTAGAGAACAATGTCGAGGAACTTTCAGAACCCGATTTCGATGAACTCTTGAAAACCGGCTGGCCCAGTGGGACTGTGATTATGAGACTGATAGCATTTTCAGGAGATGTTACTTGGGTAAGGGCCAAGCTTAGTACTCCTCTTCGGGCCTTGAAGCTCATCTACGAGCACAAGAAAGGTGTTCGTTTCGAGGATCAGATTTTGAGATTCGAGGGTAAATCTCTGTTCCCAGGTAATTGGAAATGCTCTGAGACGACGTCATTGACCATATATTGACCGAGCTTAGAGGACGGAACATTGGCCGATTACAACATCACCAATGTAAGTTCACCCATTGTTCCCTTATAGTTTCAACATCAGCCTCTAATCATTTTTTCGACAGCTATCTGATGTCTACATTGATTTCGATTTTCGAATAGGTTTCAACCCCGATCTAGCTCCTGCTCCCGAGATGAACATCGCTGCCGGAGGATTGATCGACCAAGGCATAGTTCACATCCCACAATATGACTATTTGAAGACAGTTCCCATCACCTTCAACGTCCAGATCCTTAACAGCGTCAGCTTCAAACATGTCACCGGCAAAAGCCCCCCTGAATCTACCATCTCGGCTAAGACTTACGCCGACGCCGGGTATCCTTTCTTCTCGTTGTATGAAGAGCCAACGACCATCTCCGGTGATTTCGAGGGTCTCAAGTCTGTTGCTCAGATGGACAAAGTGACTGAGGAATCAATGCCTGCCGATATGCCCGTCGTCAGGATTGGCGCGGTCGGTTTGTTGAACCCACGTGGCTCGAAACAGGAGCTAGAGCTGGAGTGGGAGGTGAGGGAGAGACTTGGGGAAATGCACACTGTACTGTGAGGGAGGTAGGGATCTCGGGACTGGCACCAGGTAGAAAGGAGAGAAGATTCGCCCGCTCATCTGCGCCTGACAGGTGACTGGCCTCAGACACTGGAACTCTAAAAAACGAAATAATTTGGTCACCTTATGCCGGCTTAGGCTAGCATCTAGGCTACTTTATTTCTGTAACCCAAGACTTAGAAGACATTTCGTCTGTTACCCACTTGGACTATCCACCAAAACCTTAGACTGTTTTACTTTCCGTCTCGCCTGGGTTCATCGTACAATAATTCACTTCCGCCGTAACCAAAGACGAAACACTCGTCTGCTCACCAGCAGGATACTTCTCAGCCGTATACCGATCAAGCTGCATCTCATTAGCTGACGTCCACATCTTCATAGTAACAAAACTTACCCATCGAACAACAAATAACCATCCAGCCAACACCGTGCTCACACAAAGCATACCAATATATCCATTCCGCCAATAAGGCGCATGATCCGCCGGAAACAACACAATACCCCAAAACGTCCACAACAACCCATCACTAGCCGTCATCGAAGCAAGCGTCACACTCCTTGCAGCGTCATCTGCTGTTCTGGCGAGAATATTGCTTGCCCAGCCGTATAAGAGCGGGTTTATGCCGTAGGCTGAGGCTGAGAGATAAAGAGCTGTCAGGCTGCCTGCGACGGTCATGTTGGGGACGAGAAGAACGATGCTGCAGATGATTTGAATTGCGCAGAGGATGAAGCCGAGGGATAAACGTCGGTTGTAGCGGTCCATGAAGAAAGATACTGATAGTTCGGCGACGATGCCTACGGCGTGCGTGGGGATGGGGAGGGTGTTGACTTCGGATTGGGTGAAGCCGTCGATGTCTTTGCGGAACTTGAGATAGAGAAGCATAAGACCCTGGACGACGTAAGACTGTAGTGCCGATCCGAGTACAGCAAAGACACAGCAGATGTATCTATCAATCGTCAGTATCAGCATGTAGCTCGTGAAGGTCGAACCCACAGTAGAGGATTTCCCATAACCCTCTTAACCAAACTCCAAGCCTGGATGCTATGACCATCCTCCCTCTTCGGCGGCAGACGATCAAGTGCCAACTGTCTCTCCTTCTCATTCAGGTAGGGGGCATCAGTATACTCCGGGACATCAGGAAAGAAAAAGAATCCAAACACAGCAACGGGAAGTGTGATTATTCCATCGATCAGAAATACCCATTGCCAGCCTGCAAGGCCTGCGTGACCTTCCATGGATTCGTGGATGGCTGCCATCATTGCTCCGGCGAACATCTTGCCTATTTGGCCTGCTACTGTGAACATCGCTGTTCGCTTGGCAATCTCGTTGGATTTGCTGCAGTCTTATCAGTACGGCATTTGCACTCAAGAATAGGTATGATGACTTACTACCATGATCCCATAATGTAGATCGATCCAGCATAAGTACTAGCTTCAGCCAAACCCATGAGAAATCTCACAGCACAAAGTTGAGAATATGTCTTGCAAGCTGCGCTGGCCATTGTTAAACCAGCCCATACAACCACTAAAGAGGAGAGCCATATTCTCGGTCTGACTTTGTGTATAATTATGGCGCTTGGTATTTGTCCTACCAGCATTCTATAGTTTATCAGTCTGCTTGTTTGTTAGTGAAGGCTTGTTAAAACGTACCCTGCTGATGCCATCGAGAGTAAAACATTGTACTGGTTGCCGCTTAGATCAAGAGCTTCCTTTAGACCAGCTACCTATTTACGTTCAGTTAAAGAGTCCCAACGCTCGTTCGTTGACTTACGTATGCATTTGCAAAGGCTTGTCTATCTGTATCGCCGAGTCAGAACGCCACCTCAAGTCACCACTGTGGGACATACCAAGATGATTGAAAAAGAAGCTGAAGCAACAAAACGTCTACCAATTAGTAACATCCTCATCAGACCCAGTTCAAACTCACAAGAATAAAGAAATCTTGACACAGTTAGCAACACAAACTCTAACACAAGCTCGACAACATACCAAGTTTTCGTATCAACTTCCTCTCCTCTTTACTCGTATCGCCCCAAAGATAATCACTCACTATCAAGAATCAGCAAGACTTTCCTTTCAAACATGGCCAAACATACTGTTTCCGTATCTCGAAAGACTTTTTTTCTCGGCTTCAATTCTTTGCAAGGTTTACAAAATGTGTGCGTTAGACTTTGATCATAGATACCTCATGTTGTTAATCCCGCGAGTTCTATTGGACCGTTTGCCGGCTGTGGAGGAAACCATCAAGGTGCGCGAGTGATTGGTTGTAGGGATTAAGACCCTGAGATAAGAGTAAATTTGTGAGATAATCGCTAAAACTGTCTGACTGTCTACTATTGATCCGAATGTAGTGCCTGATTTGAGAAGAAATAAGACCTACTACGCCCAAGTTAAACAACGCAAACATCTCCCAATCGGCCTTCATGCCGACCCGTTGCTGGTAGATTTGTCTCGCTTCCTCTCCACAACCCTGCATCAAGCAAAGAATGTAGTGAGAAAAGGTGTCGTCAAAAGACGACGGTTTTCAACAGCCATAAACCGAAGAAATGGGTATCTGTAAATCTCAGTTAGTAAAATGCACAGTCCAGTGCGTGCTCATCAAGTCGTCACTGCGACTCGTAACAATCGTCACCGGGTCGTCACTGCGAATAGACGGTTAGTAAATAAAAGTCGAAATGATAAATCGGGTTCCAATTCTAGGCCACTGAGCCAGCCAGCCCCCCCATGAAATGTGATGTGCGCCAGAAAAAAAGCAAATGATATCCGCCCAACTTTCCTTCCATGTCATGACGGGGCGTTACTATACATATGCAGAGAAAGACAACTACTGTAGAAAGACAAAGTTCCTTGGCCGAATGTGCGAGGGAGTTGTCCTTCCATAAATACCCCATATCTACCATCTTCCATCCATGAGACCAAAAACTCCAGGATATTTTGTAAAACTCGGGATATGCACACAAGATTGGGTATTTAGCAGGGACCGATGTGCTGCTCGTGCACATGACGAATAAAATCCCGCTGCATTCTAAACGACGAGTAGTCGCCCTGGAGAATCACCTCGAGAATATTACCCTTGTTGGGGTTACGTGCGATGTCACTCATCCTGTCACGTAGAAGTTCGAAGGCTTCTCTGAAGCGGGACAAGATGGCTGGCGTGTTGGCTGAACCGCCTGAAATGTCGTTGGCCGGGTTGTTGGGGTCGATGATGGAGAGACGATCGTAGTTCTTGTAAGTCAAGCTGTTGACGTGCGACTGTGAAAGGTTAGTAGAAGTCGACATAAAAGTGGGAGAAGAGCGTACCTTGCGGATGTATCCGACGGGTCTAGTCAGAGAGATGGCGTTCTTTTCATGGTGGAAATCGTAGCCGTAAAGTTCAAAGAACTCGAGAAGCATCTCGCCGAGATGATGTTCGGGAATAAGACTTCGACTCTGGACCTGTGGCATAAGCTGTAACATGCTGACGACCAAGCAAATAACCGAGAAGCCACCGATACCACCATTCACAGGTTCATTCAATCCACGCATGAGAAGGAAGTGCTTAATCACAGTCACAAGGATAGGCATAGCAGGATATTGCTCCTTCCACTGCAAAAAGGTATCAATGGCACCCACACCACCCAAGTTCTCAAACGAGACATCAACCTTGAGACCGGTCTGCTTGTCGACAAACTTGACCAACGGGATTCTAGCGTGGGCGATAACCTCGATAGAGTGCTGCTCGGCTACTTGTTGCGACACCAGGAACTTCTGGAACTTATACAACCAGCTCTTGGCGGAGAGGTACGTCGGGGGACCGCCGCGCATGAAGCTAGCTGAGCAGACGACCAGGTCCATGTCTGCGGTGGGGAGATAAAGGCCGGACATGAAAGAACCGAAGGGGTGGACTTGGGCGCTGGCGAAGTTTCGGCCGTCGCGTCGCATTGCCTTACGGAGGTTTTCGACGAGGTTGTCGCGGATGCGCTGTTCGAAGTCGCGGGGTCGGACGTATTCGTAAAAATCCATGATCTCCTTGTGTAGACTGCAGAAGTTAGCATTGGCTCAATAACGAGGCGGGATAGTGGGAGGTGTTGTGACGTACCGAAATGCCATGTTAGTAGTGGCAGAATGATCGTACATGTCCCAAGGACAGGGATCCTCCTTGACCTTTGGTGCCCAGCTGGGTAATAACGAACCCTTGGATGGCTTTGTGGTGGCCTTCTTCAATTGTCCATAATCCGGGGGCTTGATGACGTCGTCGGCAGTTCGTTTGCGCGAGCCAAGAGCGTCATTGGCAGCTCTACGAGCCTCCTGCGCTTCGCTGACGGCTGACCGTGGCTTATCGAGATCGGCTCTGGGACCAGAGGGCGCGTTCGAGGGAGGCGGCGGTGGTGGTGCAATAGTGGGAGGGGGATCGCGGGGAGGTGGTGGTGGCGCTTCTTCTTCCTCGCTCTCTTCGTCTTCGGTAAGGTCGAAGGAGATGAAGTCTTCAGCTTCGGTA
>JAALXH010000602.1:0-14089 GCA_012977735.1 Fusarium tanahbumbuense | reverse complement strand
GGCCTGGTCAACAGCGAGTTGGCCATTTTGAAGAGGCTGTCGTTCGAACAGACCGGTATATTGTGCGACCTTCTCGGGAGTCAGGGGTGGGATACGGATCGGTCCACCAGTGCTTTGGGCTTGAAGAGCAGCCGGGGGAGGCGGGGAGGTGACGGGAACAGGGGGGGGTGGAGGAATGCCGCCTGTAGGCTGAGGTGCGATACCATCGAATCGAGGAAGAGGAGCTTGTTGGAGAGCGATCTCGGGGGTAGGCTCGCGACCGGCTTGTGCGTGTCCGATGAGTCGTAGGGCGATACCGAAGCCAGCTGGTGTCAAGAAACCACGATTCTCCTTATCGGCGATTTGCCATATCTATCAAGTGTAAGCGAGCCGAAGTTGGATGGTTAAGCAATATTTTGGACGTACTTCGCCAAGAATACGGGAGTCGAGGCCTGTTTTGTGGAAGAACCTAACAGCAATTTCACCAACCACAACACCAACACTCTCGGAGTCGGCTTGTCGGAAGAGTTGACCATAAGTACGCTTCTCCTCTGGAGAAAGGTTCAGGTTTGGCGCTGATGTCGAGTTAGCTTAGGTGGCACAAGTAGAGATGCCATGTGAGTGCCATATACCTTCATCAGCCGCCATTATCACGTTTACAAGCTACAACGAGCTCAAGACGGGGGAGACGGACGACGGGTCGCGATGGCGCCAGGAGAGGTTCGAGTCGATGCTTGTCGAGTTAGCGATAGATATGGACCGCGGTTATCGATTATTAGGTCGATAAAAGCGATCGATGATAAAGCCGATATAACGGGCACGGAAAGCAAATACCGTTGTTGAGGAGGTTGAATTCTGGTGCTTCAAGATGGAGATGAGATTGGATTGGATCGTCAGCCTGGTCTGGGTCTGGGTCTGGCGTTTGGGCCATTATGGGGGGGTTGGTCGGTGCTGCCACCTCAAAGAGGGAGCTGGAGCAAATGAGAGATGACGACAGGGGACATCAAAGCCAATCAGAATACGCCGCGACTAACAGGGGATAAGGGAACCTTGACAGAAGCAATTATCCGCTAAAGACGCACTGAAGCGAGTATCACAGACTACGTAAGGGTTTAAGCCACAGAGCTCAAATGGATGGGAGCTGTCAATATCCAGCTACGAAGCGAAGCTCCACCCACTGAACGTCATAGTTTGAGAAATTCAGAAGAAACATCATGAGTTTTATATCATGACTGTCGAAGACTTGAGTTGTGGTTCTAGTGTCGACGGTTTATGTACGTTGACCCGCCTACTGAATATCTTAATCTCAGGTTATGTGGGAACCCATCAACGCATTGATTTAACTATCAGTGAATGAAACCTTCAACTGACATAGACCTTTGGTCATCATATCTCGAGAATTCTTTATGAGCTTTCGTGTGAATCGAGTTGGCCCGAGTGTTGTTGAGACCTGCAGTGTGTCGTTATAGCTCCGTCTGCATGCATATGCGAGAGCTGCATGATGTCTGACAAATACATCATCAGGTGGAAGTCGAGTTGATGCGAATAGCCTCGACCACGCTGAAGCAGCTCTCCCAGGTGTGCATGCTCAGTTACCTGAACCTCAACCGAAGATCCTATGCTTACACAGCATTTTTACTGTTTACAGAGTGACACGACTCTTGTCCTACTAGAATATCTTCCCTTTGTCATCAGCCTCGGTTGAACTGAATGTAACCTCACAATTTTGTTGTCGGCTTATGTCAGAATCTTTGATAAGACGCCACGGACGTACACACAGAGCTGTGAGAGTTGGATTCTCAGAAACATGATTCCACATTTGTTTATCTGATATGAAACTTGACACACCTCAAGGGACTCTTCAACAAGGTCCCTGTACCCAACCATAACCTCCGGGGCTATAATTATTCGCCGCTAACGGAGATAGAGGTAAGAGGTGGAACTTCCTAGACCCCGTACATAGATCAAATCAAAAAATCATCATCGACCTGCGGGTGGATTTCAAATCGTTCCTCCCTTCCTGCAGCTCGTCATTGAAATCGACCAATCCAAGCCTCAATCTCGAATTGGTTTGCTTACTCAGGTTTCCGATGATTGTTTAATAACCAATTCTCTCATATCAAATCAATTCCGTCCAATCCGCTTCTATCCTCTACCTCTGTAACCCCGCCACAACTTTCGTGCTTTCACTGTTCCATCGCATCTCGCATCCTCTCGCCGTCTATTAAAAGACGTCATTCCCCTCCCACCTTCTTTTCTCATTTCCCTACAAATTCTAAAGGCCAAGCCTTAGAGCAAGCATCTTTTTGTCCATGCAAGCTCTCGCCCACTCTCTACGCTCATCAACCCTGTCTTCGTCTTCGAGAACGACCCCGCTGCGAATAGCTTCAATTACTCGTCATCTTTCTACGTCTGCGCGCAATATGGCTCCCGTTACCAAGGAGACCGATTACCTCGTCATTGGCGGTGGCAGTGGAGGACTTGCTTCTGCGCGCATGGCCAGCAGCAAGTTCGGCGTCAAGGCTACTATCGTTGAGAACAAGCGACTTGGTGGAACATGTGTTAACGTTGGGTGCGTACCCATTGAAGCTCGTGCTGGATCATGACACTAACATTATGTATAGCTGTGTGCCAAAGAAGGTTACATACAACGCTGCCGCCCTTGCCGAAGCTATCCACGACTCCAAGGCCTATGGCTTCTCCGTTGAGGAGACTGCTCCTTTCGACTGGTCAACTTTCAAGACCAAGCGTGACGCTTACATCCAGCGCCTGAACGGTATCTACGAGCGAAACCTCAACAACGATAAGGTCGACTACGTACACGGTTGGGCCCGACTCACCTCCAAGAACCAGGCCGAGGTCACGCTCGACGACCAATCCAAGGTTCTGATCAATGCTAAGAAGATTCTTGTTGCTGTTGGAGGCAAGCCCACTATCCCTCCCGAGATTCCCGGCGCCGAGTACGGCACCAACAGTGATGGTTTCTTCGATATCTCTACACAGCCCAAGAAGGTCGCCATTGTCGGTGCTGGCTACATTGCTGTCGAGTTCGCTGGCATGTTCAATGCCCTCGGCACGGAGACTCACCTCTTCATCCGCCACGATACCTTCCTCCGTAACTTCGACCCCATGATCCAGGAGTCCGTCACCAAGGAGTACGAGAGACTCGGTGTTAAGCTGCACAAGCGTTCGCAAGCCAGCAAGGTCGAGAAGGACTCCAACGGAAAGCTCACCGTCACCTACAAGGACGACCAAGGAAACGAGAGCGTTGTTAGCGATGTCGACAACCTGATCTGGGCTATTGGTCGAACTCCCGAGACCAAGGGCATTGGTCTGGAGGAGGCTGGAGTGAAGCTTAGCGAGAAGGGACACATCGTTGTCGACGAGTACCAAAACACCGCCGTTGACAACATTTACGCTCTTGGCGACGTTACTGGAGAGGTTGAGCTGACACCCGTTGCCATCGCTGCTGGTCGCCGTCTTGCGCACCGTCTGTTCGGTGGTCCCGAGTACTCCACCCTCAAGCTCGACTACAACAATGTCCCCTCAGTCGTCTTCTCCCACCCCGAGGTTGGCAGCATCGGTCTGACAGAACCCGAAGCCATTGAGAAGTATGGCAAGGACAACATCAAGGTCTACAAGACAAGCTTCACAGCCATGTACTACGCTATGATGGAGCCTGAGCAGAAGGGCCCTACCAGCTACAAGCTTATCGTTACCGGGCCTGAGGAGAAGGTTGTTGGTCTTCACATTATGGGAATCGGCAGCGGTGAGATGCTGCAGGGCTTTGGTGTCGCTATCAAGATGGGCGCCACAAAGGCTGACTTTGACAGCTGTGTTGCTATCCACCCCACCAGCGCTGAGGAGCTTGTGACATTGAAATAGAGAGGATATAGATATTTACGACTTCAAGCGTTAATATAAGAAACTGTTAAATAGAAGGAAATGTTTGTTCTGGTCTATGATGTTGTGCACATGAATTTGACCTGTCTCTTCGTTGTTACGACTCGATCTCGTGTAACATTGAATATCACGAAAGGGACTGATTTGGTTAGTGATTAAGCCCTTGAGATATAGACAAATAATTCAATTATCTGAGTGTTATTCTTAGTCCGAGTTGGTTGAACGCTTTCCTGTGAGTAAGCAGTTATGAATCGGAGAAGTCAATTCTTCCAATTCGGCGTTATACAGAACAATATCTCCTTGGCAAACACTTATCCCATCGAACACCATTACTTCTTATGCCTAGATGGATAGTCCATAGGACTTCCCGTATTCTCTCTCCGCTTAGAAAAACCCGGATGGCTTTGCCATATAGTTTCCAGGAGCTCCTTCATCAATGCCTCTCATTCTTTCTTGGACCTAGCTAAACGCCTCGTACAAGCAGTGCCACGCCTTTGGTGCCAGGCCAGGACAGTTAACTGTTACACATTTGAGATAAGATTCTTGGTCTGTTGATTGGATATCCTATCATTCTCTTGACAATAGCTATCGTCTCCCCTAGCGCTCTCGTGTCGTCATATGGCTGTGTTAACAAAGCTCAACTCAAATCTGACTCTCGCTAACATCATCACAGAACAATAAGACGCTATCTAGATTCAATTTTCTAACACAATATAATGCTTAGCATTATATTCTAGACGGCGCCTTTACATAACTCTAGAATTCGGACTTCTTATATAAAAGCACCAGCCGGCTATCGGCGGCCGGTAGCCACTTATCTCGGCACCCGATTTATACAAGTCAGTTATATTCCTCACTTACACCACCGTCCAACCTACGTCAACGACAACAATTTGATCATAATGTCTCTTTCAAACCGCGCCCATGAAGCAGAAGAAGCCATCAAGGGAATGGACCTCTGGGAGGTCATTCCCAATCTCTTCGATATAGAGACTAATCCTGACGGTATCGTGAGTCTGGGTGTTGCGGAGAATACCCTCATGCACGATGTTCTTCGGAAGCACATCCACGATAACCTGGCTTTGACAAATCCGGCTTTTACTTATGGTGATGGCACTACGGGTACCAAGGCGGTTAAGAAGTCTGTATCACGGTTCTTGAATAAGCACCTGAAGCCGTTCAAGGCTATCGAACCGGCACATATTACCATGACCAACGGATGCAGTGCTGCTATCGAGCATTTATCATGGGCTGTTGCGAATACTGGAGATGGAATCCTTCTCGGACAACCTTTTTATGGAACATTTGTCCCAGACCTTACTGCTCGTTTTGGGGCCAAGCTTCTCCCAGTTCCTTTTGGCGAAGTCGATCCCGTTAGTGAGGACGCGGTAGCTGAGTACGAAAGAGTACTTCTCGATGCTCAAGCCAAGGGGATTAGAGTTGCAGGTCTGGTCATCAGTCACCCGCATAACCCCCTGGGACGCTGCTACTCTCGAAGTGTTCTCATCGCCTTGATGAAGCTGTGCCAGAAGTACAAAGTGCACTTCATCAGTGATGAGATCTATGCTCTGTCTGTTTGGGAAAACACTGTCGACCAACACCCTCCAGCTGTCCCCTTCGAATCTGCTCTATCAATCGATATCGCGGGTATTATCGACCCTGAGCTGGTGCATGTTCTTTGGGGTATGTCCAAAGACTTCGGTGCCAATGGTATCCGAGTTGGCACAATCGTGTCCCAAGCCAACATGTCTCTGCACGCTGCTATAGTAGCTGTTGGACTATACAGTTCAGTGTCGTCAATCTCCGACCACGTCACAGTCAACATCTTGGATGATGATGCTTTTGTCGAGTCATACATCGCCAAGAACCAAAGGAAACTATCGGAGCAATACACCCGTGTCGTCTCGTGGGCCAAGAAGAACGAGATTGACTACGCTCCAGGAGTGAATGCTGCCTTCTTCCTGTGGGTTAATCTGGGCAAGGCTTATATGGCACGACACCCTGGGCTGGAAACTGACGATGTAACGGATCTTGTTATGAGTAAGATGATGGCAAAGAAGGTCTTTTTGGCATCTGGCAAGGCATTTGGTTCAGAGAAGCCTGGTTGGTTCAGAATCGTGTTCTCACACGCCGATGAATATCTTGACTTGGGGCTTGAACGGGTGATAGATGCACTGGCATAGCGTCGGTATATAACAAGATTAGAAGATACCACCTTATATCAATATGTTTGGTTTGCTAGAGACGTCAATTGACTTCCGCTACTGTTCGTTTCCTTTTCTTAAGCACTTTGTGTCCCTTCTTGACGAACTCGGTGTCGCTCAGCATGAATGGTGAACCTCCCTATTGATCGAATGGCTAAACTGTGATACCTCTCCTGTCCCAAAGCACCGAGAGACTATCTTTACTAATATGTGTACAGGCATCCGCTCTTATTCATGAATGGTATTACGCGTGTTAAGCATAGATGTAGATGGTATAACCAAAATTCCCAGTCACGGAGATAATGATCTTACTGACTTGTTAAGTAGCTGAGCCTTGCATTTGATGCTTAAGATGTCCCGAGTAGCGACCGATTCTTTTACAGTCAATATCTGCATCGTCCCCCTGAAGTACCGAAGCCTCATGATGTCCTTGGTTTACGTAGATGAGAGTGCAGCTTTGTTAATGACATTGGCTTTGGCTCTTGATATCATAAATGTAATACTGATGGACTGGATCTCAGTTGTAACAACACTTGATTGCTTTTGGTATAATACATCTCTAGGTAGTTAGGCCTCCATGTCTCCGTGAGCAAAGGTAAGAAACGTATTACAAGAGAACGTCATACGAAGCATCTCACGCGTCGAGACCAAAGAACTGAGCAAAGACAGGCGTTTGGCGCTCAAGTTATCCAGTATCAAACTCAATCTCGGCCCAACCTCCAAGTTCACGAGCTCCCTCCTGCAACCTGAACGGGTCTCTCTATCATAAGTGAGTAGGTGAGTTCGCCTCTTATGCTATTGACCATGTTCTCAACCATTCCGATGGCGTACTACACGTGATAGAAGTGCTATAGTGACTGTTAAAGTGCAATGAACCTAAAGTGATCGTTGATTGAATAAGGGCTCCTCTCGATTAACAGGCATTAGAGGACTAACAAAAGGGCCCTGTAACTCTAAGTCGAAAGAACAAAACAGCTTCGAGATCTATTGTCAGCACAAGCTCAAAGAGCTTCAGGACTGTTTTGGCAAAGATCGGGTAGCATCTTCAGCGTACGCCTGAGTCCTTCCGACTTCTCGATCAACAGTTCAGATATCTTATTGCCATAGTCTACAAACGGCAGTTATACCATGATACAAGACGTGAGATAACCTATAGAAGGTCATTTACTGGCTGTGTGCATTCGACTGTGTACTCCACCCTATGATGGGATTGTAAGTTTTCCTGACATTCAGATCATGGAAAAGGTTATCCTTGACTCGCGGTCTCTTGGATCTCGACTGATCAAGACACTGCCTACGGCATCCGGCAACGATACCTAAACAGAGATTCTTTGCGAAGCTATCTTTAGAAGAAAACGTTGAAGCCGCCGCTGTCTTATGGTCCACTATTCAGGGTCCTCTCTTGTCTCGTACGAGGTCAAAGTCGGCATACAGAGGCTAGAAAGGGTACAGTTGTGCCTAACTGCACATATCCACGCACAAAGAACTGCTCCAACCGGATCAGGACGGGCCAGTTTCAACTAACATCCCATCTCAGGGTCTCGGCTGAGGTGTGAGAATTACATCCATGCATGATACCCAATCGAGGGAACCTCAGCACGTCCCTTCTCGGCAGACAAGAGCGGAATCGAAGCGAAAGTGAGGCAAAAGAGGTGAGTTGTACGACATTCGGGTAGCAGACCGGTCTTACAGCGCATTTGGCATTAGTTTGAAGAGTGAAAAAAAATTGTTACAGGCAACAAGGTATAGCAAACAAAAGAGACTTCGGCGACCAATCCGGACACCCGTCAAGACGGGTAGATCCCGCCCGGAGGCCGGTGAACCAACCGGAAGAGAGTCCTCAAGCCCGGTATCCAATTCTTTCTACTTAAGGTGCAGATGCCATCCAACGGTCCTTGAAACCCCAGCAAAACAATGCAGACGGTCCGACTTTTTAATGGATAAGCATGTCGGGGAACCGTTGAGGGCATCCCCAAGTCTAGACTACAGGCTACTGTCGTTTGATGGATCTCTTTACCTTACCTAGGTGAGAGCAAGGGTCATAGGGATGAGACCCTTGAAATGAGAGAGGGTCTCAAAAGACTTTAGCTGCCGCCATCGGACTGTAAGCTGAGATGTCAGCTGGAAAAGATAATGGGGAAAATCAGAATTTGATAGTCATGGGTGTCAGTGTCCACGCCGCTCAGCTGCAGAAACTGCAAGACAATTGATCAGTTCACTAAATTAGCCCCAAAGATACTGTATCGTAGCACCGAGCAGGAGGTAGGGTTACTAACAGCAAAAGGCGTCAGCCAACTGTTAGTCACTGTGGTTGATTCAAGTCCACGTCAGTCAGGCAGCCCAGTCACTGCATGTCGACCTGTGAATGGTGAGAGTTACCTGCACTTCTGGCCTGAAAAGCGAATCGAAAACTGCATTCCTGGTGCCTGAGCCAATTGGATTTAATCAACCATAAAGATGGTGTGTGTGTGTGTCTGTTCCTGTGCCTGTGCCTGTGCCTGAACCCTGGAATGCAAAACCGATACCCGAAAAGAATCTGCCTTGCTGCAGCTTATCCCCCCTGTCATGATCAAGGTATCATAGAGATCCTGCACAAGAGGGAAACATTGAATTTACTGGATGAGGGCAGCTAGGCATGCATTTTGATGACGGGAGAATTGCGATATTGCAGTGAGTGATAGTCACTCAGGCATCTTTGCTTTTGCCCAGCTGCTTACACCATGTCAATCGTTACTGAGTGAGTACAGGCACAGTTGCTGCCCGTAAATTAATACGGATACGTACCAAACTGACGGGACGGAAACAATCATTAAATTTACTCGTTAAAAGTAAAGATTAGCGGACTTTATGATAGCGAAAATTACAAGGGACGGAATTTAAACTCGCTATCTCTCGCTAAATCTGGCGCTGTCAAACTCGAGGCTAATCCAGATCAGATTGTCCGCTGCATGTTTTTAGCTTAGATCTTACTTGAAGAGTTTTTATTATCTTATTGAAAGAGAATTTTCGTACTTAATTACATGGGTTAATTGAAAATGATAACTAACTGTAACGGGCGCGCACAAGTTTAGCTGATGGATCACTACTACACCACCATCTTCTCTGTCATCCATTACAATATCATTCAATCCTCAATAGTTTCAGTTCGAGACTGTCTGTCACCTCACTAGGAGTAATTTCGGACATCCCTGGAGAGAATTTTTTCAAGACGGCAGGGTAAAGAGCAAACAAATGATAGGCAATAGTCATGGAGGGAGGGAAATAGCACAAGATCTCTCGGGATATCGAATAGTGCAAACCTTAACATCCTAGCCAGATCCTGCAAGCGTCCACTCTTCTTCCTCATCGCACAATAAGAAGCCAAGCTTTTGACGATCGTTTCCAACGTCTTGAAAAAGTCTCCTGACACTAGAGAATTTTGGTTCCAGGGGGGCAGGAAGAGAGGGAGGGAGGAGCCTAGAGGAGGGAGGTGAGGCCGGAGGAACCGCCTGGTTTAGGATTGGGTTCTTGGAGTCAAATTGTTGGCTTTTTTGCCTCCCGCTACTGGAGGACCTCCTAGGATGATGAATGGCCAATTGTTTCAAGGTTTGAAGCTTACGAAGCCCTCCCCGCGATAACCGGTTGGTTTCTTCTCCATCCTGGGGTTGCAGTGATGGAGTCTGGCCCTGGGTCTAAGCAGAATAGAGAGAAAGCTCAGAGTCTATTCTGCTGTGCTGAATGCGGATGTCACTCTGAGCCTCTCACGATCGAGGCTTGGTCTTAACTCCCAGGAACATGGGCTTACTCTATACCCGATTCTGGGAGGGAGTTTTCGTATGAAGCAATCCACCACCCTGGATGTGAATTGATCAACTCAAGCCGTTGGGTCTAGGTCTACAGAAATAGACGCCTCAATTTGCCTCTTGCAACACAAAGAGTACAGTAGCAGCAATCAAACAGTCATAACTACTCTCTCTAATATGAAGCCGTCTTCGGCCGTGAATACGCTCCGACTCCGCACAATCGGGGTCATCCGGTCCGGCGCGGGGAACAGGAGCTGGGGAAAGCTCACTTAGTCTCGATGTCTCAGTCGGTGATAGTGATGGGCTCTATCCACTGAACTACCCAATAGCTACCGCTGGATTCAATCCGACTCTTGACGAGAATAACCGATGAGCAAGAGACTATGAACCTGTCTCAGTTAGGACCGACTAGAGACAAAGTCCAATTTAGTACATGCTTCCGAAATCCAGTGATCCATCACCCGGGATTACACTCTCTTAACGTCATGAACACGGCATAGATTTTTTTATTATGTATTCTCTCTATTCAGCTGAAGAAAAAGAAAAACATGGGCCAGAAACACACCCAATCGCTTCGTGTTCCTCTTGATACCGGCTGCCTCCCCGGTTGCTGGTATGTCTCGAGGTATTTGCGTTACACAGCATCACGACTGACTCCAAGACAAAGGAGCGGGGACTTGGAGCGAGGCATCATGACAGAGCTGAGAGACAAGACGTTTAGATAATAGATATGTCTCTAACAATCGACCCAACAGGAAGCGGCGGAGATAAAAAGAAAAGAAAAACAAGTTCCTTACGCTTGCAGTTTAGTCCGTCTAATATCCCTTCGGCCTCCTCCCTCTTGTTCTACAAGGTTTCCAGAATCTCGATGGGCTGAGGGAACAAAAGATAAGGAAGGGGTCATTCAGCCCATTCCAGGTGCGTTTGAGCCAGCCACAAGCGCTTCAATATTTGTGTGAGAGGGAGAGATATGTGACAAGATATTTCAGCCTGTGATGAACATGAAGCGATCATAGGTAGCCACATTCATGCTAAGATGCAGCTCTCAAGATGCACCAAGTTAGTAGGTTCCTGAATCACAGATACCCTTACAGGTGCAACGTGATCTACTAACACAAGGCGTCTCGCCATTGAATCTCGTGCAATACGTAGTTATCTGTATATACGCTCCATTGAGTCTGTTTATAGGCTGATACTTCGGATGAACCGGCTAGACTGAGGCTTGCGCATGTTTCGGAGTTCTTTCTAAAGATATCAATCGTCCAAGAAAAAAGCAAACATGTAATAAGAAAGAAACATATACATTCGTATTCACCATTGCATAGCCTACCTACTCGACGATAGAGACCAATGATGCAGACGCCTTCCATCGCCTCGTCTAGAAGCTGCAAGTTTACATCAATTGAAACTCAAAAACTGACGACTTTGACAATAAACTCCAAAATCTATGTCATATGGTTGAGGCGATCATAGGCCTATTAGACAAGCGTTTCTGGGCTGACGTCCTGGGTCCCAGCTCTGTGGGTGACAAGACACTAAGACCAGCACTAATAATTTCGACTTGAACATCACTAACGAATTATAGCAACGTCAATTGGAATTCATGGCTTGGAGTCGCGAACGCCGTAGAACATTCGCCCTGAGAAACATGGCTGATGATGACCCCCAAAGGGCGCCATGTATGATGGCCAGGTCACACCCCTTGGAGGAGTCTCAGAAAGCCTTGTATTGCCCCCCGTAGCGAGATAGCCGTGGGTGGTCTCAGAAACACTACGTCTCTTTGGAATTTGCGACTTGAGTATTAACCGGCGCTGCATTATGGATGCAACACAACACATTCAGAGTTGCGATGGCGTAAAGAGGCAAGACAATACCCTGTTTTCTCGAGGCAATTGGTCTTGTTAGTAAAACTAAAGGACTATTATTGTTACGAATGGAACTGTGTCAGACGGATTGACCCATAATAGCCGGATCGCCCGTTACTGGGCGATGCAGAGGCAGGACAAAATTGGTGATGTCGTCAGAAACTAGTCGAGGGAAGGGAAACTTACGTGTAAGTGCCCCAGCTCGGCATAAACGGGCAGATCTTGAATCCGCCCTTCTGAAACGGCTGCTGTATGTGTCAACTCGAGAGCCTATCGAAGTTGATGCGACCATCAAATCAGATTCAAGAACAAGAACAAGGCATCAATTGCGGTTGTATCTGTGGCAGAGGGCGTTGAGAGACGTCCATTCGGCCTTTGAGCCGCAGTTGGTGATGGAGGGGAGGATTCCACGTGGTGTAACCACACTACAGGAACAAGACCCGAGCCGTCAATTGACATGGGTAACAGTAACAGCCTCTATGGAGTACATTGTTGTGTACCTGTCTCGCAATAAGATACAGAACAGGGCGATTGAAGCGTGCATGTACACTCAATCCGACTCGTCGTTGAGTCGACAACGCCCTTCACAAACAAATAGAGGCTGGCTGATGAATCTTACTTTCTGTCTGCATGTAACTACATGAGTGTAATATCCTCTTTAGGCCAGAGGCATGCGTATCACGTTTCACGGCATTTGCATGAATGAAAGGATGTCAGAGTATCACAGCCGCCCTGCCTCTGTCATACATTTCCCACTCGAGTAATACAACAGGCACCGGATCACAGGCGACGAACCGGAAGACATTTTCTTTCTCACTAACATAATAGAGTGAGAAAAATTCTTTTTTCTGGTGAGACGTTGATGAAAAAAAGTGGCTCGGTGGAATGTTGAAGCTATTCTGTAAGACAATAGACCAAGGTTTTTGCTATTGTTTTGTTTCCATCACTTTTACCCTGCAATGACAGAGTTCAGAGCCTCAGAATCAAATTACCGAACTGAAACCCGGCATTGACACCCGGCATTGGGGGTTTATGGTTCGCAATTGGTCAACGGGCGTTGAGATCAGAAGCAAATATGAAATTGCTTGAGACAAAGGAGCCTGTACGTAGTAGATGGGTAGGCATTGAATGATGTTACAATGAGTGACCAATATCAAGAGTTGTGCAAATGCCGTACTTGAGCAGACCAATGCAAAAGCAAAGCCACGATGGATAATAGTAACCTTGTATTCAATGCCACTGGAGGCTTACACAAGAGCATAGCATAGCATTCACTTCGCTTCGGCTCAATTCAATTCAATGGATGAAACGACACACACCCAGCGGGGCAGCAGCCCGAAACTATCAACTCAATTCAGTTTGTACCCGGGATCAGGGCGGTAGAGGGATATTCGTTCGTTGTCCCTTGAACCAAGGCAGAAGAGAATAACCGCAGTAATAATAACAAGGGTCGTGGAAGTGCCGACGTCACCCAGCGGTCAATGCATTCTCATGGAAGACTTCAAGGTGAATTCCGGAAGCACAGCAGCCCATTCACAGCGTAACGCCAACCTCCGGGCCGTTCCCGCCGATCAATGGAAGAAGTCTCTTCTTTGCAGGCACAAAAAGCACAGAGCCCAGGTACAGACAGTATGTACAGGTACAGGGTCTGTTATTGAGAGTCAAAGAGAGAGGGTGCCACGTAGGTTGATAGTGGATATCTGAAGCAGGGACGAAGAAAGAAGACCAAAGAAGGTCAATTTAGTAAAACACTCCCTTTGTTATTAAGAATTGATTAATTAATCAACTTAAAAATTCGATCGATCGAGATGAAAATAGGTAAAACGCAAGGTGAGTGCGTAAGCAAGAGCCCCAAACGAAACAGCCTTATCCAGGAACATCCCTCTATACAGTTGGTAACTTGTGAAGCATAACAGAACCCCATAGTCCCGAAACAGCCACAAACCCACTCAGTACAGTACACGGGTCCGCTCTGAGTTTTATGCTACGACTTAAGTCAATTCATTCTCTCATTCTGATGCAAAACAAAGAAAAGTAAATGCAGAGCCGGAATACTGGGGTTTCACTGCCGGACGAGACGATGCTAGGCGAGGCGAGGCGAGAAGGTATCCATATGCCGTCGAACAGGAACAGAACGAAAAAGGAAAAACATGCCATCTCAGAATCATCCCATTATTCTATTCCTCGGATATCAGAGGGTGGAAATGGCCAGATTGTGGGTTTTGTTATGATACTCGTACATATTGTATGTATTTTCTGGTCTAGCGTCCGATCGATCCCCCAGACAAAGGAAAAGCTGGAGACATGCAGTAGTAGTGACGAATAAATTAATCATTTTAGAGACAGAGACAGAGAC